>JAVJIF010018670.1:0-67506 GCA_038442645.1 Agave tequilana | reverse complement strand
TCTGATCGTATTTTAATTTACTTCCTGTATTTGTTTTGTGTTGTGAATTATTCATATGATCGTTTTGCCTTGGATCTGGAATCGTGAACTCGGAGTCAGCCCTAGTCTGAACCGGGAACTCGATCCTAGGGAATTGCTCGATTTGACCTTTTCGCTATTCCGATTTGACCGATTTCAGTTTCAAACATTGTTTTTCAATATTTAGATTTTCTATGATTTTCTGGAATTTTCCTCAATTAAGTTGAGAATCTTCAAGACCGGTGTCGACCAGTACCGCTGACCGATTCTCGGATTTTTAATTTACAAACGGAGTTGAATTTAAGAAACGGCTTCCAGTAACTTCCTAAAATCACCTTTTCTATCTAAATACTTTTTCTGAGAATTTTCTAAATTTATCAAAATTCTACTGGAATTGGTGTCGGCCAGTATCACTGGTTGATTCCAGGAATTTTAATTTACAATTGGAGTCAAATTTCTAGATTCCGATTTCATATTACTTCTTAGAATATGTTTTCTTCCTTCAGGCATTTTTCGGGATTTTTCAAATTTATCAAAATCTGGCCGACCCGGTGTAGAGACGGTATTGACTGTCGACCTTATGATTTTTATTTTGAAAATGAGATTGAATTCCTGAAAACCGATTTCACCAAAAATCATTTTATAATATTTATTATTTTTGAGAATTTTTCGGAAGCTTTCCAAGTTACTTTATTTTTTGGACTTTTCCGGAGTTTTCGGTGTTTTCCCAGATACCGGAACAGTATCCAGATATTTTCCCACTTTTCTCTCTCCTTCCCCAAACGCGAGCTTCACTTCTGAGATTTTGCATTTAATGCGGAGATCCTCTCCATGCCGCATTTAATGCACTGTCAATCAATCCCAATCAAATCATCATGGATTTTGTCCTTTTGTTGAAACGCAGTTTTTTTTTAGCTTTTCCCTGGACGCGGCTTTAAATCCCCGCGTTTGGCTCCTTATTTGACTTGGACGCGGGTCTCCTGCAAAGAGACGCAGCCTTTGGATAGCAAGAAACGCAGGGTTTCTTTGATGAATAAAGTCAACATCATATTATAATATTTTCTTACACCTTTATAAAACCACCCCACATTCTTCTCTCTCCTTCATAATTCATTTCTTCTTCTCCCTTGTTTACAGCAGGCCTCAAACAGCAAACTCAAATGGCAGCCACCTTGCTCCCATGGCCACCCATTTCTCCACTATTTCTCCACCATTTCACCACAAATTCTACCACCTCTTCCTCCTCCATCTCCTCCTTCATCTCTACAACAACAACAACCACAACATCACCTCCACCATCTTCTTTCTCATTTCTTCACCATGAACCCATTAAGCTCAAAACTTCTCCACCATCTCCACCACCACCTACTCCTCCTTGACCACCACCAAGTATACCATCTTCACCTCCTCGGCGAGCTCTTTCATCCTAGCCGACTCGTCGCTCCCCGTAACACCGTTTGCAAAATCTCATTTTGACCACTTGAACTAGACTTGCACCATCAACTTTCATCTCTTGTGAAGACCGGCCTCACCTTTTGGTTTGGGGCCGCGTTCTTCTCCGTTGGCGCGACGCAAAGGGCCGGTACCCTCCTTTGGATTGGGGCCGAACTTCCCTTTGCTGGACGCAGCAAGGATCATCTTGGGCGAGTGTTCTTCCTCACCAAGACTTGGTTAAACTTGTAATTGCATATCAAAGATCACAACTCTTAAAACTGTTTCTGCTCGCTGTTTTACAGCATTAGTCGACTTGACCCCTTGACCAGTCGACTAACCCCTTGAAACACAGCCTTGTTTCTTGAGACGCGGCCTTCATTAGTCGACTAACTCATTTTCCTAGTCGACTAACCTTTTTCTGAAGACGCGACCATCCTGAAACGCGACCTTACTAATCGACTAACCATTTCTTCCTAGTCGACTAACTTTCTTCCTGAAACGCAGCTCTCCCAAACGCAGCCTTACCAGTCGACTTGTCCCTTATCTATAGTCGACTAAACTCCTTCATAAGTTGACTACTATCTCTCCCTAGTCGACTAATCTTGACTGTTCGCTGTGGTTAATCACTTCTTTGTATATGGACCTTATCCTCAAGTCATGTATTATACATTGTTATTACATGACTTGTCATTTGACAAATATCACCTTCCCTCCTCTCTATTTGTTTCCTAACGCGGATCCCATGACCGCGTCCGCGTTCTTCTTGTGTTAACGCGACGCAGCACCCGCATCCGCGTCCGCGTTCTCCTCGCGTCCTGTTTTGAACACGGGTCTCGAACCCCGCGTTTGCGGTGCCTTCACGACGCGACTCCCGCGTCTGTGATTCCCGCGTCTGCTATTCCTGCGACGCGACTCCCGCGTCTCGCTCTTAAAACTCGCGTTTCTATGCATACTCCTTCTCCCCATGTGCACTCTCTCTCTATCACTTTCTCTTTAACGCACTGACACGTTGATTTCCTAGATTCCGGATATCAGAGATTTCACTAAGATTTAGGCGAGTGTTCTCGCTATCATTTTGGGACTTTCCTATTTTCATCGGTCGACTTGTATTATTCATGATTTATGTTGTTTAGAACTAACACCTTCTTTGATTGTGTTCACTATTACTTGACAATCTTGATATGCTGATATTTGACATGCTTTTGCTTGATACTTACCATCCACATGATAATGCCTGTCACCTGTTTATACTACTTGTCATTACATGCTACTATTTAACACATGTATATCACCTGTCAACTGATTTGTTACCATCTAACATCAGACATGATACTACTTGGCAAGACCTCTTGTTATGACATGACTTGCCACCGGATTGTTATCAATCTCTTGACATGACTGGTTACCTGTTTAATATCATCCTCTTGTCATGCTATCACTTGACACCCGGCATGATATACTTGACTCTCATGATTATCACGATAACGGGAATGATGACCTGACATCTTGATAGTACAAACTGTACTCCTGATACACATGTGATATATTATAGTACGAACCAGTACTCCTGACATGCCTGTACTCATGACATTCCTGACTTGATCTTGCTCATTCCCGGAATCTGATAAATCATCTAATAAATCATAAAATGAGACAACTTGCACTGGGTCGGGGGAAACATGCGGCTATCAATATGTGTTCGTGTTTACAGTGGTATTAGGCATGTTGTGCAACTAAAACTTCCGGTCTGACCTGTGGGCCTCCAGGCGACCGAGGGGAGTGCTGGCTCCCTCCTTCCTGGTACCATCATGATAAGGGCATACAATAAGACCCTCCTGTTCGCCTTGCGGCGGGTTCCGTCCACCAAGCAACGGAACAATCCTGGGCCGTGGTCCCGGGTATGCACGGGACCCACTGTAAACATAGTTCGTTGATTACCCCCGCTGGTTTCCAATAACAACCTTACTTTACTCGGATATGGATCTATGTGTGCTGGGACGCTAGTTCACATAGCTAGATATTAGGGTAAGACGAGTAATAATAAGCGTCAAGATAATAACCGGCTCTTTAAGTTGTAAGTAGAGGTATGTGGAATGGGACGCATACTGAAGCCTGCAGCTTAAACGGCCATGAATCTGTGCTATGCCTTACCATATTTGCTTGTCCGGGATTTTACTTTGGATTTTCGGTTTTATGAGTATTATAGCATTAACTGCTCATGCTCTGCTTTATCCCTTATATCCACCTGCCTCCTGTTCATTTTCTTATCATGCCCTGAGTACAGTCGGGTTGTATGTGCTTGGATTATGGTGACATGAGATAAAGGTATATAGATGAGGGTTTCCTTGTTTGGATTATTCCTTCGACGTACTAGTCTCATGGAGCCGTGATCTGAAACCATACAATCAGATTTGCTCGTCCTTGGCTTTATTTGGTTTTATCGCTTTACATATACCTACCCTTGCTCGCCACTTGGCTTTTGCTTCACCACTCGCCTGGAGAGTTTCATCTGACTCCCCTGGATCCTCATGTCCAGGTCATGGAGCTTGGAGCGTGTGGATTCTCCCAGTTGCTGATCAGAGTGGCGCAGCGGTAGCGTGGATCTCTAACGGACCGTTCAGAGCTCTATCCTTCCGGGCCCCTTGTGTGCCTCTCGAGTTTCCCTTTTATAAACTCGTGAGTGCTTGTGTACCGTTCATACTTGTACATCTACTTGTAATCTCGCAATTGCGCATATCAGTGATGTAATATTCATGTAATATTGGATCACCTCTAGTGATAACTTTGTAATTGTACTCATGTGTTGGAATGTATAATGCACCACTTGCTTCCGTACTCTGATTCTTGCCTGTACTGATGCTTAGCGTATATACGTGAAGGTACTTCTGACTGCGTATATACGTTGCAGTAATGTCTCCGTATCCGCCAGGATCGGGGCGTTACAGGTTGGTATCAGAGCTTAGGCTCTCACCTCCTCAGTACGACCAGTCGGCAAATTAATGGTAAAGAAATTTGCAACTGGAATGCATGAGTCTTGGTTATACAATCCAACTACAAGTACAAAGTTATCCCTTCCCTCTTGATAATCATACCCTTGAATTCTGAAGTTTTCCTATCCTTTCATACTTCAGTTTCTCGTTATTCCTAGACCAACTTGGACATGAAAAGATGGGGAATTCTTAACGGTTTTGGTTCTTCTTAGAATGGCCTTAATGGAGGAAGTGTCATTTTGAGATGATTTCTACAAAACATGATGAAAAGCTAACAAGAACAGATGAAGGTCCCGCACCACAGATTATTGATTGCACTCAGGAACAGAAGCCAGGCGACATGTTGGATTTAGGAAGATTACAGCCAGCAATCTTTCAAGCCTGGAGGAGCCCTGGATGTATAGCAGTGGTCAGCAAACATGATGGATCTTCTAAGTCAACTCGGGTCCCTGACGAAGAACTAAGCGGGAATGACCAGGATCCAGTTGAAAGATACGGCCAAGGCGTGGTGGTTAGTAGAAACAGCAAGACTGGAAAAGCCCATCACTTGGGACTAGTTCTCGAAGGATTTTTATAAGAAGATTCTTCTCTGTAATGACTCAAAAAGAAATGAAAGGATGATTTATCAAATTGCAGTAGGGAGATTGAATAGTAAATAAGTACACAGCAAAATTTCTAAGGTATAGTCGGTCGGTGTCTTACATGGTGGCCGACAAGGAGAACTGAGCAAGCAATATTTTAATGAGAAATGAAGATGAGGATCAAGGTGTCTCTTTTCCCAAGCAGCCTAAGGAGTATTCTCAAGTTCTTTTGTCACCATCCGGGAAGTAGAGTGGACCCAGAGAAGAAAGATCAGGATAAGATGCAGATGAAGTTGGCGAAGAAACCCTCTTAATTGAGGAAAGTGAAGGTTCAAACAGGCCTCTGGATGCCCTACTAGCTAAGCCATCCCTCCAACCTTGCCCCCAACATATGACATGTGGATATTGTCCGAAGCCGGGCACCTGCAACACAATCACCAGAAAGATTATGAATTATGTCATATACGGGTTCGGAGATTAATTGAAAAGTGACTGTCTGTTCAAAGAGGCAGGGAACATCGTACAGATCAGATCAACTCATCCAGTATCACCGTTGTGAAGGGATCCAGGACCTACTGGCAGAATGACCTCGCCTCATCCCCAGCATCTAGCATGAAGTCATATACAAAGGAGACCAAGAACTAGGGCACATGGTGAAGGGAAGCAAACATATGATCTGACTGAAAAGGAAGTCGGGATGTTCAATATGATGGGGTGAGAACAAGAAGGGATGCTCAATATCTGAAAAAGGAACCCTGAATGTACTGACCGTAACTATTTATCCCCATTTTTTTTAGCATGTCCGGGAGTTGGTAAACTTCTTTATATCATATCCTCTTCATTGCCCTGTCACCATCAATCCTAGTCCGTCCTATCTCCCTCTCTATTTCATGATTCCTATCTCTTCTATTTTTGCTATTCTGATTTATTTTGATTTTCGTGATCTTTATGCCGACTTAAGATATGCGTAGACTAGTGAGGTAACAGCAAGGCAGATGTGGTTCGTTCTAATTATGTTCTGGCATTCCTTGACTCTGGTATATCTCATTGTCTTATATTAGACAGATCTTCGACCCCGCATTATATTCTTATATGGATACCTCATGGGAGACTAGTACATCAAGCTGAGTAGTCGTCACTTATATAGTCAGATAAATTGCAACATTTCATGAGGAGTGTCAGTATATAACAACATTTCAGAAGCAGGACTTCTGGCAGACAGAGTTATGATATTTTCTATTTCTATTACTCTAATAGCGATCATGATTTCTTCGACTATGTTCATGGAACTCGGGTATTCTCATAGCTAATCTGCAGTCAGGTTATTATTTAGAAGACAGTATTCGTGACTCGTTTCGATTTTTGTGATTTCTTGATCATGTTCTCAGAGCCAATAACTCCTGGCAGTTTTATTGATTTGGTGAACCAAAGGCTCCGCTAGCCTCGCCAAGCGAGGGTCGTGTTCTAGTCATCCGTGAACCTAACCGGGTGTGAGTTTCGCTGCACCCTGGTGCTTAACATTTAGCGTTGTGTTACGCGCTGGCTTCGTTGCGTGAGCTTCGCCCTATGCGAGCCTCGCAGAGCGTTAGCCTCGCCGCACCCTAATGTTTAAACACCTGAGCTGTGTTATGCGATGACCTCATCTAGGCTTGGTTTCATCCGTGGCTAGTCCCTTCAGTGCTTAGCACTCTGGCCCTTCCTCGGATTTCTTCTGCCCAGCGTGCTTTTATGGATCTGCTGATCAGAGTTTCATCACTATATCTGAGCTATCGCCATGACCCTTGTCAATGATCCATTCCACCAATCTCACAGGGCTCAGATATCTTCTTCTTGTTTCATCTGCAGTCGGGTTATCATTCATAAGTCAGTATTCAGGATTCTTCACAGTTATTCTATATTCTCGGTTATGTCTTTCAGAGTTGGCAACGCCCAGTATACAGGAATTCTTAATTATTTGTCTCTTTGGTTCATGCTCAGTATTATCAGAGTTTCCTTTATCTAAGGTATTCTGGTCTATACTGGGGGAATTATTATGTATGCAGCACATCAGAAATTCTACTGCAGACACTTTACCAAAGACAACATCATGCCATGCAGGGTTTTGTATTATATTACGGGTTTCTGCACTTCAGATTTCTATGGGTCTCATCAGTTTGGTTCACAGCCTGATTGAAGTATTATTGATTATCTCTCCAAGTCAGCCCACTTTTTGTTATTCAGAATGGGTTAAGACTTTTGAAGTTCTGACAGTGTTCTTTATAAGCAGACATCAGATCAGTATTATTATGGCATCGTCAGGGGATGTATATATACGGCAGAAGTACAGAGATGCCTCAGTCTTGAGATAGCCGTTCAGTCGCTCTGGGAGAACGGCTCATAGTTATTCATATCTTGATTGGCATAATCCTCATTTCTATCTTTTTGTGTTCATTTCACCCCTTATCGAAATTGCGAGGACGCAATTTTTTGTAAGGTGGATGGAGTGTAACACCCCGTTCCCGGAATACGTACTTAGTTGCGTATTCGTATTTTCTGATCGTATTTTTAATTTACTTCCTGTATTTGTTTGTGTTGTGAATTATTCATATGATCGTTTTGCCTTGGATCTGGAATCGTGAACTCGGAGTCAGCCCTAGTCTGAACCGGGAACTCGATCCTAGGGAATTGCTCGATTTGACCTTTTCGCTATTCCGATTTGACCGATTTCAGTTTCAAACATCGTTTTTCAATATTTTAGATTTTCTATGATTTTCTGGAATTTTCCTCAATTAAGTTGAGAATCTTCAAGACCGGTGTCGACCAGTACCGCTGACCGATTCTCGGATTTTTAATTTACAAACGGAGTTGAATTTTAAGAAACGGCTTTCCAGTAACTTCCTAAAATCACCTTTTCTATCTAAATACTTTTTCTGAGAATTTTCTAAATTTATCAAAATTCTACTGGAATTGGTGTCGGCCAGTATCACTGGTTGATTCCAGGAATTTTAATTTACAATTGGAGTCAAATTTCTAGATTCCGATTTCATATTACTTCTTAGAATTATATTTTCTTCCTTCAGGCATTTTCCGGGATTTTTCAGATTTTATCAAAATCTGGCCGACCGGTATAGACCGGTATTGACTGTCGACCTTATGATTTTTATTTTGAAAATGAGATTGAATTCCTGAAAACCGATTTCACCAAAAATCATTTTATAATATTTATTATTTTTGAGAATTTTCGGAAGCTTTCCAAGTTACTTTATTTTTTGAACTTTTCCGGAGTTTTCGGTGTTTTCCCAGATACCGGAACAGTATCCAGATATTTTCCCACTTTTCTCTCTCCTTCCCCAAACGCGAGCTTCACTTCTGAGATTTTGCATTTAATGCGGAGATCCTCTCCATGTCGCATTTAATGCACTGCCAATCAATCCCAATCAAATCATCATGGATTTTGTCCTTTTGTTGAAACGCAGTTTTTTTTAGCTTTTCCCTGGACGCGGCTTTAAATCCCGCGTTTGGCTCCTTATTTGACTTGGACGCGGGTCTCCTGCAAAAAGACGCAGCCTTTGGATAGCAAGAAACGCAGGGTTTCTTTGATGAATAAAGTCAACATCATATTATAATATTTTCTTACACCTTTATAAAACCACCCCACATTCTTCTCTCTCCTTCATAATTCATTTCTTCTTCTCCCTTGTTTACAGCAGGCCTCAAACAGCAAGCTCAAATGGCAGCCACCTTGCTCCCATGGCCACCCATTTCTCCACTATTTCTCCACCATTTTCACCACCTCTTCCTCCTCCATCTCCTCCTTCATCTCTACAACAACAACAACCACAACATCACCTCCACCATCTTCTTCTTTCTCATTTCTCCACCATGAACCCATTAAGCTCCAAAACTTCTCCACCATCTCCACCACCACCTACTCCTCCTTGACCACCACCAAGTATACCATCTTCACCTCCTCGGCGAGCTCTTTCATCCTAGCCGACTCGTCGCTCCCCGTAACACCGTTTGCAAAATCTCATTTTGACTACTTGAACTAGACTTGCACCATCAACTTTCATCTCTTGTGAAGACCGGCCTCACCTTTTGGTTTGGGGCCGCGTTCTTCTCCGTTGGCGCGACGCAAAGGGCCGGTACCCTCCTTTTGGATTGGGGCCGAACTTCCCTTTGCTGGACGCAGCAAGGATCATCTTGGGCGAGTGTTCTTCCTCACCAAGACTTGGTTAAACTTGTAATTGCATATCAAAGATCACAACTCTTAAAACTGTTTCTGCTCGCTGTTTTACAGCATTAGTCGACTTGACCCCTTGACCAGTCGACTAACCCCTTGAAACGCAGCCTTGTTTCTTGAGACGCGGCCTTCATTAGTCGACTAACTCATTTCCTAGTCGACTAACCTTTTTCTGAAGACGCGACCATCCTGAAATACGACCTTACTAGTCGACTAACCATTTCTTCCTAGTCGACTAACTTTCTTTCTGAAACGCAGCTCTCCCAAACGCAGCCTTACCAGTCGACTTGTCCCTTATCTATAGTCGACTAAACTCCTTCATAAGTTGACTACTATCTCTCCCTAGTCGACTAATCTTGACTGTTCGCTGTGGTTAATCACTTCTTTGTATATGGACCTTATCCTCAAGTCATGTCACATTGTTATTACATGACTTGTCATTTGACAAATATCACCTTCCCTCCTCTCTATTTGTTTCCTAACGCGGATCCCATGACCGCGTCCGCGTTCTTCTTGTGTTAACGCGACGCAGCACCCGCATCCGCGTCCGCGTTCTCCTCGCGTCCTGTTTTGAACACGGGTCTCGAACCCCGCGTTTGCGGTGCCTTCACGACGCGACTCCCGCGTCTGTGATTCCCGCGTCTGCTATTCCTGCGACGCGACTCCCGCGTCTCGCTCTTAAAAACTCGCGTTTCTATGCATACTCCTTCTCCCCATGTGCACTCTCTCTCTATCACTTTCTCTTTAACGCACTGACACGTTGATTTCCTAGATTCCGGATATCAGAGATTTCACTAAGATTTAGGCGAGTGTTCTCGCTATCATTTTGGGACTTTCCTATTTTCATCGGTCGACTTGTATTATTCATGATTTATGTTGTTTAGAACTAACACCTTCTTTGATTGTGTTCACTATTACTTGACAATCTTGATATGCTGATATTTGACATGCTTTTGCTTGATACTTACCATCCACATGATAATGCCTGTCACCTGTTTATACTACTTGTCATTACATGCTACTATTTAACACATGTATATCACCTGTCAACTGATTTGTTACCATCTAACATCAGACATGATACTACTTGGCAAGACCTCTTGTTATGACATGACTTGCCACCGGATTGTTATCAATCTCTTGACATGACTGGTTACCTGTTTAATATCATCCTCTTGTCATGCTATCACTTGACACCCGGCATGATATACTTGACTCTCATGATTATCACGATAACGGGAATGATGACCTGACATCTTGATAGTACAAACTGTACTCCTGATACACATGTGATATATTATAGTACGAACCAGTACTCCTGACATGCCTGTACTCATGACATTCCTGACTTGATCTTGCTCATTCCCGGAATCTGATAAATCATCTAATAAATCATAAAATCAGACAACTTGCACTGGGTCGGGGGAAACATGCGGCTATCAATATGTGTTCGTGTTTACAGTGGTATTAGGCATGTTGTGCAACTAAAACTTCCGGTCTGACCTGTGGGCCTCCAGGCGACCGAGGGGAGTGCTGGCTCCCTCCTTCCTGGTACCATCATGATAAGGGCATACAATAAGACCCTCCTGTTCGCCTTGCGGCGGGTTCCGTCCACCAAGCAACGGAACAATCCTGGGCCGTGGTCCCGGGTATGCACGGGACCCACTGTAAACATAGTTCGTTGATTACCCCCGCTGGTTTCCAATAACAACCTTGCTTTACTCGGATATGGATCTATGTGTGCTGGGACGCTAGTTCACATAGCTAGATATCAGGGTAAGACGAGTAATAATAAGCGTCAAGATAATAACCGGCTCTTTAAGTTGTAAGTAGAGGTATGTGGAATGGGACGCATACTGAAGCCTGCAGCTTAAACGGCCATGAATCTGTGCTATGCCTTACCATATTTGCTTGTCCGGGATTTTACTTCGGATTTTCGGTTTTATGAGTATTATAGCATTAACTGCTCATGCTCTGCTTTATCCCTTATATCCACCTGCCTCCTGTTCATTTTCTTATCATGCCCTGAGTACAGTCGGGTTGTATGTGCTTGGATTATGGTGACATGAGATAAAGGTATATAGATGAGGGTTTCCTTGTTTGGATTATTCCTTCGACGTACTAGTCTCATGGAGCCGTGATCTGAAACCATACAATCAGATTTGCTCGTCCTTGGCTTTATTTGGTTTTATCGCTTTACATATACCTACCCTTGCTCGCCACTTGGCTTTTGCTTCACCACTCGCTTGGGGAGTTTCATCTGACTCCCCTGGATCCTCATGTCCAGGTCATGGAGCTTGGAGCGTGTGGATTCTCCCAGTTGCTGATCAGAGTGGCGCAGCGGTAGCGTGGATCTCTAACGGACCGTTCAGAGCTCTATCCTTCCGGGCCCCTTGTGTGCCTCTCGAGTTTCCCTTTTATAAACTCGTGAGTGCTTGTGTACTGTTCATACTTGTACATCTACTTGTAATCTCGCAATTGCGCATATCAGTGATGTAATATTCATGTAATATTGGATCACCTCTGGTGATAACTTTGTAATTGTACTCATGTGTTGGAATGTATAATGCACCACTTGCTTCCGTACTCTGATTCTTGCCTGTATTGATGCTTAGCGTATATACGTGAAGGTACTTCTGACTTGCGTATATACGTTGCAGTAATGTCTCCGTATCCGCCAGGATCGGGGCGTTACATGTAGTGTTAACTTGACAAATTTGACGACTTGCTACTCCATCTAGAGCTGAGACATGTAAGATTTGCACTTGCTAGGGAGTGTTGAGATTTTTCATTGCCAGAGGTATAATGTTAACGTAGCAGTGACTGTATTTTATGGACCTATCATTCCGTACATGAGAATTGGTAAGAGATTTTAGAGGAGGGCGTGAGACCAAGTCCACTTAGAATTTTTAGCAAACCCTCAGCTATCAACAGATTTGGTGTGCCTTTATCAACTTCCGTTTGAGTTGGGCTAGCCATGTTATTCCCCTCAGCATGATGAGTTGTCGAAGACTTATGTTGGGCTTAGAAGCCAACATTTTCCTCTGTCCTTAGCCGCCGGAGGCGTCGGACGTTAATGAAGGTAGAAATACTAAAACCCAAGTTTCGCCTTTTGTTGCTTTCTTAATATGTACACCATACATCACGGTGCAGTCAGTGCTCAATTAGCTTGTCACTGGTCTATCGTGATGTGATCTAGTAAAGGAAAGAAGCTTCTCTTGGATCTGGAGTTTTGATCAGAGGTGTAATATTAACTTGATTAGAGGAAAAGTACTATTCAAGGAAAGTACTTCTTCAAGAATCTGCCGTTGATCGGCATCATGAGTGTATCGCCATTTGAAGTTATGAGGCGATATGCTCCATTTGAGTAGACTGACTCTACTACAAATGGTCACTCCCATTTAGGCTGGAATTTTCCTTTTGTCTTATGAGTCATCACCATAGGTCTTCTGACGGCTAAGACGAGGTCTCCTTTCTTGAAAGTTCGCGCCTTAACTTTCTTGTTGAAGGCTATGGTAATCCGAGCCTGGTAGAGCTCAATTTGTTGTTGGGCCTGCAGACGTTTATCATCTAAGGCTTCCAGCTCTTGGAGTCGCGATCGATGCTTCTCCTCCTCTGTCATCTCTGCTGTCAAGGCGACGCGTAGAGATGGAATTTGGATTTCTAGTGGAAGCACGGCTTCACACCCAGTGGCGGAGCCAAGAATTCAAAGACGGGGGGACACAAAAAAATAGGTCGGGTGCAGATTCCATGATTTCAGCGTAGAAAGCAGTGCTAACGATGCTCCAGTAGGATGCTCTCCATTTGTCGAGGTGTGGCGGAGGAGCGAGTCGCCGAAAACTGGCGGAGGATGAGATAGGAGGCGCGAGTAAGCGGTTGGGGGTGGATCGTCTGGCCTCGAACTTCTGCAAGGGGGGCACAAATTACATACCAAAGTTTTTTTTTTGGGTGGCGGGGGGGGTCACGGGACCCCCCTTGACCCCCCCTCCCTCCGCCACTGTTCACACCCATATACCAAAGAAAATGGCGTAGCTTTAGTTGGGGTTCGAACAGTTGTGCGATAGGCTCATAAGCATTCACCTAGCTTGTCGTCCCAGTCACGCTGACTATTCGAGACGAATTTCTTGAGAAGCTTGTCGATGGTCTTGTTGAAAGCTTCTGCGAGACCATTAGCGGCAGGGTAGTATGCCGTTGAGGACACACTCTGGATTCTAAACTTAGCGCAGAACCTCTGCAAAGCCTGACTGACGAACTGGGATCCATTGTCATGGACGATTCGTCGAGGTACATCAAAGCGATAGATGACGTGATGTTTAACGAATTTGATCACATCAGATGACTTTACCTCTTTCAACGGAATGACCTCAGCCCATTTAGAGAAGTAATCGGTTATGGATAAAATGAACCGATGTCCTTTTGATGACGGTGGACTGAGGGCCAACTACGTCCATGCCCCACATCTCAAATGGCCAGGTAGAAGTTGTAGAGTGGAGGTATCCTGGTGCTTGATGGATAAAATCACCATGCACTTGGCAGGCATGACATCTTTTGGCATAAGTGATAGCGTCAGTGATCATCTTAGACCAATAATATCTCAACCTTTGGAGTCGATTCGCAAGTTTTGGGCCAGGTTGATGGGCTCCACACATGCCGTCATGGACTTCTTTCAATACCTCCTGTGCCTCTTTTTGTGATAGGCAGCGAAGCAAGATCCCGTCATGCGATCAACGATAGTGTTCGTGTGATCACATTATAGTAGAATTTGGGGGCTTTCCTTCTAATGACAGCCGCTTTTTGGTATCATCAGGCAGGATGCCATATAAGACATAATCAATGTAAGGGAATCGCCAGTCTCTAGGCTCTGGGCTGGTTGACGACTCAAGAGCTTCTTTGAGTTGACAATCTCCTGTTGGCTTCTGGTACCCTTCAGAAGCGATTCTTGGGCAATACAAGTCGTGACTGTGGACAAATATTTTCTCTACTACTCCGGCTGGAAGGGCTAAAGAGGCGGCGAGAGACGCCAGTGCATCTGCATGCGCATTTTGCTTGCGTGGTACATGGTCGATATAAAAGTTTATGAACTTCCCGGCCATGTAGACAGTTGCATTGTAATAGGATACTAGATCTTCATGTCTGACTTCGTTCTCCCCACGAACTTGGTTGACGATAAGTTTATAGTCACCATATGCCTCGAGATTTTAACGTCAATCTCATCGGCGATTTGCATTCCAATCAAAAGGACATTGTACTTCGTTACATTGTTGGAACAAGGCTCAGTAATGAGACGGCTCGGGGAATCACATAGTTCTGTGGGGAGACGAGCACTACCCCTACTCCTGCTATGATATGTCCTTTCAGGCCTGTTCTCGATGCACCGTCAAAGAAAAGTTGCCACACTTGTCTTTCAAAAGATGTCTGGGTCAGGCAGACTTCAGCGACCTCGTCTGGGAGATCCTCGTAAAGTTCGGTTGCCCTTAGATCTAGATGCTCAGCCAGGAAATCCGCCACCGCTTGTCCCTTCACGGCTTTTTGTGGTAAAAATCGCATTTCATATTAGGATAGCAGTATGGCCCATTTTGCCAGTCGGCCGTTTAACGATGATGGCTTTGTCGTGAGCAACCTTAAGGGGTTAACCTTTGATATGACATTTATAGTTTGGCCTACCAAATAGTGTCGCATTTTCTGAATAGCGAACACCAATGTCAAACATTCCTTCTCGATTGGGTTGTATCGATGTTCGGCCCCGATCATAGTTCTACTCAAATAATAGATTGCTTGTTCGCATCCTTGATCATTGTTCTGGGCTAGTAAAGCACCTAAAGAATAATCCATTGTTCGGACGTATATCAGAAAAGGTTTTTTAGACACCGGAGCTGTAAGGACTGGTGATTGTGTGAGGTACTGTTTAATATCCTCAAGCGCTTGTTGGCAAGCATTGTCCCAAATGAACGAGACACCATTTTTCATTAATTTGGTAAAGGGTTGGCATCTTCTAGAGAGATTTGAGATGAACCTTCGGATGTATGCCAATCGTCCTTGCAATCTCCTGAGTTCTCTGAGATTCTGTGGAGGTTGCATCTCCTGAATGGCGCGAACCTTTTCTGGGTCCAAATGAATTCCTGTGGAAGTTACCACAAACCCTAGGAATTTGCCACTAGCCACCTCCAGGAAGGATTTGGTGGGGTTCATCTTCAACTGATGGGCCCGCATGATGTCAAAGATAGCCTTTAAATTGGCTATGTGATCACCTTCGGCGTGGCTTTTTACTGCAATGTCGTCAACATAGCATTCCACTGTTTTACGCATGTGCTCGTGGAAAATAACATTCATGGCCCTTTGATATGTAGCCCCCGCATTCTTCAGTCCGAAGGGCATGACGGTGTAGCAGTATACTCCCAGTGGTGCCCTAAAAGAAGTATGTTTTTTATCATCAGGATACATTTTGATTTGGTTATGCCCTGAGAATCCATCCATGAAGGACATTCGCTCAAACCCGCACGTATTGTCAATCATGATATCCGTGATTGGAAGTGGGAATTCGTCTTTGGGACATGCCTCGTTTAGATCGCGAAAATCAATGCAGATCCGGATCTTTCCATTCTTTTTAGCAACGGGGACGATATTGGCTACCCAATCAGGATGTTGTTCTTCCCTAATGAAGCCAGAATCTATAAGTTTTTTGACTTCTGACTGAATTGCCTCCATTACTTCTGGACGGAACCATCGCTGCTGTTATTTGATTGGCCTTACATCCGAATTAATGTTGAGGCGATGCATGGCCACTTGAGGGTCAAGTCCAGGCATGTCCTCGTAATTCCAAGCGAAAACATCTATGTATTCTCGCACAAGAGATATTAAATCTTCTTTCTCGGAGGGCGACAAGCTTTCACTTATAAAGATAGGCTTAGGATTAGCCTCATCTCCTAGGTTAATCTGAACAACCTTATCCTTCGTGGGTGGCTCGCATTGTTCAAAGCGAGTATCCCAAAGAGCATTTAAGTGTTTGATCTAAGGATCTGTATCAGATTGGATCATTTCTTCGTTTCTGCCTTCCAGGTGGCTTGTTGAAATCATATTCACTGAAAGTTCCATGAAGATGTTGATACTAATATCTGACTCCCACGATGACGTGCCTGATGAGTAATTATGGCATAATGACTCTTCAGACTCAGAGGCTGATGGGATCGGAGTTGACACATAGCCCAATCCCTTGCGAGTCTGATGGTAATAATCAGGGGTTTTCCCTTGCACAAAAGATCGGAGTAGTGTTTTTCTTCCTTTGCCGAAATTCAACCCTGGACTGTTTGTCAGATCATACCCCATGCTTTTCATCATTCTGAGTGCAGTTGGCTCATAATGACCGAACTGAGGGGGTTCCTTCTCGCTTTCTGATTCTTCACGGGATATCGGTTCGGATTTAATTCGTCCGAAAAAATTGATTTTTGACCTTTCTGTCTTGTTGGAACCATGAATACTGATTCTTGCGCATCACCAGCATCTTGGTACGTTTCAAAGGGTGACTTCACTGATACATGCAATGATGTCAAAGCATCCATTGCCGAACAGGAGTCATCACCTACTTCAGTACTAGTGTCTGACAGTACTGAATCAGAAGCGAACACAGAAAAATAAGCCAAATCTAATTCTTCATTAATATACCATCCGCCTACATCATTGGCGGTGTTATCAACATCGAGCTTATCAATGCTCGTTACAAGTGGATCTAGTTCCCACATGCACTCTTCTTTTTCCGGCTCGGTGTCGGTTTCATTACTAGAGTCTGGCTCCTCTGGTTGCGAGATTTCGTTTGTTTCCACAGAATCCTGATACAGGAGAGAGTCTGTGAAATAGTTCTCGACTCCCTTGAACGGATGCCTTTCGGCAATCAACGGTCGTACCTTTCCGCCCTCGTCAATATATTTCATGACTTGGTGGAGGGTAGAGGGAACGATAAAATTCCAATGAATCTATGATCGTCCCAGCAGCAAATTGTATGAGGTGTCGGCATCGATCACGTAGCATGTCACTTTCGACTTTAAGTCCCCAATTTGGCATTTGAGCTTGATCTTCCCCATTGGACGGGTACCATTAGCATTGAACCCATAAATGGTAGTCTGAGTGGCGCTCAACCGGTGGGTAGGAACCCCTAAATGTTGCATGACTCGGCGAGGCATAATGCTCAATGCAGACCTTGAATCCACCTGAATGTGGCTTATTTCAGATGATCCGATGTACCCTGTGAAGTATAGGGGTCGATCATGTTTCCCTTTAACTTGCATATCATCTGTCGTGAAAGTGATGCAGGGAGCATTTTGGGAGGCGTGGAGGCAACCATCTATGTAACACCCCATCCTCAGTAAACGTACCCAGTTATGTGTCCTGATTTTTGGAGCGTATTTTTTTATTTTATTTTATTTTATTTTATTTTCTGTTATTTAAAATCTTACTCATATAGCAGTACTGCATGATTTGACCTTTTCAGTATTCAGATTTAACCAATTTCAGTTTCAAATATTATTTTTAATATTCTAGGTTTTTCATGATTTTCTGGAATTTTTCAGAATTTAATTGTAAATCTTCAAAACCGGTGTCGGCCAGTTTCGCTGACCGACTTTCGGATTTTTAATTTACAAATGGAGTTGAAAATATTAAAACGGCTTTCACAGTATTTCTTAAAATCATATTTTCTATCTAAATGAATTTTTTTAGAATTTTTAGAATTTATCAAAATTTCACTGGATTTGGTGTCGGCCAGTATCACTGGTTGATTCCAGGAATTTTAATTCACAATTGGGATCAAATTTCTGGATTCCGCTTTCACATTCCTTCTTAAAATTGTATTTTCTTCCTTCAGGCATTTTCTGGGATTTTTCAGATTTTATCAAAAATCCAGCCAACCCGGTGTAGACACCGTTCACAGTGGATTCCAGGATTTTTATTTTGAAAATGGAATTGAATTTCTGAAAACCGATTTCACTAAAAATCTTAAAATAATATTTCTTATTTTTGAGAATTTTTGGGAGACTTTTCGAGATACTTTATTTTTTGGGCTTTTCTTGAGTTTCCGGTGTTTTCCCAGATACCGGAATTCTGTCCGTATATTTTATTATTTTCTCTCTCATTGCCTAACGCGAGATCCACCAACTCTGAACTCAGAAATTAATGCGGAGACTCTCTCCATCCCGCATTTAATGTTCCGTCCTTCAAAAGAAATCAACCCAGATCTAATCCCCCATGCTTTTTCGTACTATTCTACCAACGCAGCTTTGCATTTTCTTGAACGCAGATTCTTTTCCGCGTCTAGACTGCTGGACGCGGGTCCTAGCATGGGACGCAGCCAATTGTGGGAGGAAACGCATGTTTCATGGTGAGAATGGCAACTTGTAATTATGTGGAACTTTCCCTTTATATATACCCACTCCTCCTTCCCTTCTCTCTCTCTCTCTCCTTTCATTATTTCCTTTCTCTTCTTTGTTTCCTGCGGCTAACAGCAGCAAAAACAGCAGCAAAGCTGCCCTTGGCCGGCCTCCTCCCTCCATTTTTCACCACTTCCACCACCAACTTCTTCCACCAAATCCCTCCACCTCATTCTCCTCCATCTCCTCCTCCATTTCCAACCGCAAACACCATCTTCTTCAACCTCTTTCACCAAGAAACATCCAAGAACCCATCTTCTTCACCAAGCTTCACCACCATCTCCACCACCACCTGCACCACCGTAGCCACCACCAAGCATACCACCTTCACCTCCTCGTCGACCTCTTTCTAACGGACTATAGATTCGTCCCCCGCAACAACGTTTGCAAGATCCCGTTTTGAAATGGTGAACTAGACTTGCACCTCCATCTTCTCCAAACTACCACAACCCCTCTCCATCAACTTGTGAGGACCGGCCACTCCTTTTGGATTGGGGCCGCGTTCTTCTCTGTTGGCAAGACTCTGGGCCGGTACCCTCCTTTTGGATTGGGGCCGAGCTTTATCACCGTAGATTTTCCGGTAATCGTTTTGGTAACAAACTTGGCAAAGAACTCATCTTCCTCACTTGGCATTTCTTACAGGACGTCGGACGTATTTTAGACGAGTAACTCTACTCGCCAAGACTTGGATACTATTTTCATACATGTAATTTTATCAAATAACGCAACCCTCAAAGTCAGGTTCTGCTCTCTGTTTTGCACTCTGTTAGTCGACTTGACCCAGTCATTAGTCGACTTGAACCCTTTATTAGTCGACTACCCCCTTATCCCAAGTCGACTAACTCATTGAAACGCAACCTTACTTCTGAAACGCGACTTAATTAGTCGACTACCCATTTCTCCCTAGTCGACTAACTCTTTCCTGAAGACGCGGTCTTGTGAGACGCGGCCTTGTGAGACGCGGCCTTGTGAGACGCAGCCTCATTAGTCGACTAACCCTTTTTCTAGTCGACTAACTTTTCTCCTGAAGACGCGACTCTTTGAAACGCGACCCTATTAGTCGACTTGGCCTTCCCCTATAGTCGACTAACTCCTCTGTAAGTCGACTACTTGCCTCTCCCTAGTCGACTAACTTTGGCTATTTGCTGTGGTTAATCACTTTCTTGGAAATGAACCTTGTACTCGAGACATGTATTATATTGTTATTTCATGGTATGTTACTTGTCAAATATCACCCTTTGTCATGCTATCTCTTGACACAGGCATGACACACTCGACTTTTATAAATTATCACGATAACGGGAATGATAACCGGACTTCATGATTTACCAACTTGATTTTACGTGATAGTACACATTGTACTCCTGATACTCTTGTTTTTACAATATTCCTGACTTG
This sequence comes from Agave tequilana, assembly GCA_038442645.1. Taxonomy (NCBI): domain Eukaryota; kingdom Viridiplantae; phylum Streptophyta; class Magnoliopsida; order Asparagales; family Asparagaceae; genus Agave; species Agave tequilana. Next base: position 47,447 of record JAVJIF010018670.1, on the reverse strand, counting down.
CTCCTGTTCATTCCCAAAACCTGATAATTATCTAAAGAATTCATAAAATAAGACAACTTGCATCGGGTCGGGGGAAATACGCGGCTATCAATATGTGTTCGTGTTTACAGTGGTATTAGGTATGTTGTGCAACTAAATTTCCGGTCTGACTTGTGGGCCTCCAGGCGACCGAGGGGAGTGCTGGCTCCCTCCTTCCTGGTACCATCATGATAAGGGCATACATAAGTCCCTCCTGTTAGCCTTGCGGCAGGTTCCGTCCACCAAGCAACGGAACATCCTGGGCCGTGGTCCCGGGTATGCACGGGACCCACTGTAAACATAGTTCGTTGATACCCCCGCTGGTTTCCAATAACAATCTTGCTTTACTTGGATATGGATCTATGTGTGCTGGGACGCTAGTTCACATAGCTAGATATCAGGGTAAGACGAGTAATAATAATAATAAAAGACACTAACTGTGGGTGTTGTATGCGCTTGGATTACGGTGACATGAGATAAAGGTATATAGATGAGAGTTTCCTTGTTTGGATTATTCCCTCGAGGTACTAGTCTCATGAGGCCGTAACTTAAGCTTATACAATGCCTTCCCGTTATGACGTGTTGTGCTTCCTTTACTTGCTGGCTGATTATTCATAATACTGTATCAACTCTCGTACTCTTATTTCTTATGCCGCTCGGCTGTAACCTGATCACTTGTTTGGGAGGTCCTGACTCCCTTGAATTTGTATGTTCAGGTTCCGGACCTTGGATTGAGGTGGAGCCTTCCGTGGAAGATCAAGCTTTCCTTTCAGAGCAGGCCGACTAGTCCCGGTTTCTGTTGTACCAAACCTCCCTTTTTAGCTCGCGGGATCTTCCTTCAGCTCGTGAGCACCTTGTAATCATATTGTAGATTGTACTTTTGTGCTTGGCTGTGATATATGATGCATGTGCTATGTAATAGTATATCACACCCAGTGATAACTTTGTAACTTGTACTTTTAATGTTGGCATATCTATGATCGCTGCGTTTTGTCGTACTCTGATTCTTGCTTGTACTGATGCTTAGCGTATATATATGTGGGGGTATTTTCCGACCTGCATATATACGTCGCAGTGACGTCCCCGTACCCGTGGGATCGGGGCGTTACAGGTTGGTATCAGAGCCTAGGCTCTCACACCTATAGTACAATCAAGTAGCAAATGGAATTTTCCATTGCCAACTATAATGTACAAAGTTATCTAGTCCTTTTTGATTCCTTTCCTTGTGTCCTAAAATCCTTCCATCTTTCCAGTTTCCAGTCTCCTTTTTACCAACATAAGTATGGATAGAAGGACGGGTCGTAACAACTCCGGGCAAGCATTAAATGGACCCGCGGGAGAGAATGCTAATATTCTAAGGATTATCCAGACTATGATGGAGAATCAGCAACAGCAGACGGAACTCCTTCGGCAAGAGTTAGCAACTCCTAAGGAACAAAGACCGGGAAACGTATCAGACTTTAGGCGGTTGCAACCGGCGATATTCACGGGAGGAGAGAAACCACTAGATGCTGAACAATGGCTGATTGACACCACAGATCTGTTGAACGCAGCCCGGGTCCCAAAAGAAAATCAAGTGGAGGTCGCCAAGATTCAACTAAAGGATGTAGCCAGGACCTGGTGGCTAGCTGAAGAAGCAAGACTGGAGAAACCTGTCACTTGGGACCAGTTTTCCCAAGCTTCTATAGTAGATTTTTCCCTGCCACAGCTCAGAAAGAAATGGAAGAACAGTTCATCCGACTTCAGCAATGGAACCGGTCTGTGGATGAGTATGCCGCTGAGTTCTTGAGGCTGAGCCGCTTTGCTCCATATATAGTGGCTGATGAAGAAAAGCGGGCGAGTAGGTTCCAACAGGGCTTACAAATGGACATTCAAATCCTCTTAATGCCCCAACAGCTGAAAACATATTCCCAAGTCCTCACCATAGCTCGGGAGGTGGAGCGAGGACTGGAGAAAGGGAAATCTAACATGATAAGGAACCAGGCCATGAAGAGGCCATTTCCACAAACGGGGAGAGGAGGTCCATTCAGAGCAGCAAAAGTCCCGACAATGAGACGACCATTTCGACCAGCCCCCTTCCAGACAACCCAACCATTTCCCATTTGTAACTATTGCCAGAAACCGGGTCACTCTCAACAAAATTGCCGTAGGGCAAATGGGTTATGCCTGGTATGTGGTTCCCGTGACCATACAATAGAAGTCTGTCCCCACAAAAGAATGGGAATAGCCAACCAAGCCTTGCCAGCACTTCCAGGGCCAAATGGACAGAGGAACCAAGGACCAATGGTTAGGAGGGCCCTCCCCCCTCCCCCACAACAAGTTATCCGCCCAGTTCAGAGGGGAGTTAGAACTGCAGCTGGTCGCAGAAGGGGACAAGCTTACAACTTGACTGCGGAAGAGGCTGAAACTTCTGAAGAGGTGGTAACAGGTAAGATCAGGGTACACTCAAAGCCAGTTCTTGCCCTCTTTGATTCGGGTGCATCTCATTGTTATATATCTGATCGTTTTGTTGCCTTGCATTTTATACCTGTTAAATCTTTAGACCACCAATGGGAGATTAGTACAGGGAATGGAATAGTCATATCTACTAAAGTTTGTACTGATTGCCCTGTAGAACTCTGTAACAGGACCTTAGCCATAGATATGCTCGTACTAGATACCAAAGGGTACGACGTAATCTTAGGTATGACCTGGCTCAGCAAATACTATGCAGTTATTGACTGTCGGGAGAAGAAAATTAAGTTCAGAATTCCCCGTCAGCCGGAATTTCAATTTGATGGGGAACCTAAAGCTGTCAAGAAGAAAACTCAAATGACTATTGCTGAGACCCAGAAGAGGGAGGTACCGGTTTGGGATGAGTTCCCAGAAGTGTTTGCTGAAATCTCAGGGCTTCCACCTGACAGGACGATTGAGTTCTCCATTGATACCCTTCCAGGCACAGTTCCCATATCCAAAGCTCCATACAGAATGGCACCCACTGAGTTAGAAATTCTAAAGAAGCAGCTACAAGAATATTCTGACAAGGGATTGATTAGACCAAGTGCTTCACCATGGGGAGCTCCAGTACTATTGGCAAACAAAAAGGATGGTGGTAAACGGTTATGTATAGACTATAGAGAATTGAACAAAGTTACTATCAAGAATAAGTACCCTTTACCAAGAATTGATGATCTGTTTGATCAGCTTCATGGAGCTCGAGTATTTTCTAAATTAGATTTACAATCGGGTTATCATCAGCTAAAAGTAAAGAAAGAAGATATTCCCAAGACAGCATTCAGGACCCGTTATGGCCATTATGAGTTTCTAGTTATGCCCTTCGGAGTCACCAATGCCCCTGCAGTTTTCATGGATTTGATGAACAGAGTGTTCTCATTATATTTGGATCGGTTTGTAGTTGTTTTTATAGATGACATCTTGATCTATTCGAAGAACGACAGAGAGCATGCAGACCACTTGAGAATAGTGTTACAGACTCTCCAACAGGAACAACTTCATGCTAAGCAAAGTAAGTGTGATTTCTGGTTAAATAGTGTGGCCTTCCTTGGACACATAATTTCAGAAGAAGGAATTTCAGTAGACCCCAGTAAAATTCAGGCAGTGAAGGACTGGCCTATTCCAAGGACTGTAACAGAAATTAAGAGTTTTATTGGATTGGCCGGATATTACAGGCGCTTTGTCCAAGATTTTTCTAAGATTGCAGCCCCGTTAACGAAGCTCACCCGGAAAGGAGAAAAATATATATGGACCGAGGAATGTGCTGCAGCATTTGAGCGATTAAAGGAAAGACTCATTACAGCTCCAGTTTTGAGGACTCCCTCAGGAAGAGGAGGGATGATTATATACAGTGATGCATCCGGGAAAGGCCTAGGGTGTGTATTAATGCAGCATGATCATGTCATAGCTTATGCATCCAGGCAACTGAAACCACATGAGAAAAATTACCCAACTCATGACTTAGAGCTGGCAGCTGTAATATTCGCATTAAAGATCTGGAGACATTATCTTCTGGGAGACAAGGTGCTAATCTACACTGATCACAAGAGTCTAAAGTATATTTTCACGCAGAAAGAATTAAACATGAGACAGAGGCGGTGGCTTGAATTAATGGCAGATTATGATATAGACTTACAGTATCATCCGGGCAGAGTCAATATAGTACCAGATGCATTGAGCAGGAAGCCAGAAAATAAAATGCTAGTACAACTTACGCATCAGAAGGAGTTAATTCAGGACATCATAAAACTGGACTTAATGATAGTACAAGGAATTGATAAGACAGGACAGTTGATGATCTTTCAGATCCAGTCAACCCTGATGGATGAGATTAAAGAAGCTCAAAAAGAAGACCCCAGATTACAGAAATTCAGAGCTCAAATAGAGGCTGGATTGAGAACGGATATCCGTATTCATTCGGATAATGCACTATATTTTAGTAACAGAATTTGTGTCCCCCAAGGAGAAGTTCGACAGAAAATTTTGGCAGAGGCACATAGTTCGGCCTATTCCATACACCCGGGAGGAAATAAAATGTATCAAGACTTGAAACAGAAGTTCTGGTGGAATGCCATGAAAAGGGAGATAGCCCAGCATGTGGCCAAGTGCTTAGTTTGCCAGCAGGTAAAGATAGAACACCAGAGAACAGCTGGACTTCTTCAGCCCTTTCCAATACCCGAGTGGAAGTGGGAACATATCACCATGGATTTTGTCACGGCACTACCTCGCAGTCCTAAGGGTAATAATGCAGTATGGGTAATCATTGACCGCCTCACAAAAGCAGCTCACTTTCTACCTTTCAGAGTAGGTCAGTCAACAGAAGTTCTTGCAGATAAATATATGAAAGAAATTGTTCGTCTACATGGAGTTCCAGTTAGCATCGTGTCAGATAGAGATACGAGATTCCGATCACATTTCTGGGAAAGTCTCCAAGAAAATTTAGGAACTCGTCTGAAATTCAGTACTTCATATCACCCCCAGACAGACGGACAATCTGAACGGACTATCCAGATCCTTGAAGACATGTTACGAGCCTGCATGATAGAATTTAGAGGGTCATGGGAAGACTATCTTCATTTGGTAGAATTCTCATATAATAACAGCTATCAGGCCAGTATCAAGATGGCTCCATTTGAAGCACTATATGGCAGGAAATACAGGTCGCCAATATGTTGGGATGAAGTCGGCGAAAGAAGACTTATGGGACCAGATATTCTGGTTCAGACAATAGATAAAGTCAGAATTATCAGAGATCATCTCCGGGCAGCACAGAGCCGACAGAAGAGTTGGGCAGACACTAATAGAAGACAGTTGGAATTCAGAACAGGTGATCATGTATTTTTGAAGATATCACCCACCAAAGGGTAATCCGGTTCGGTACTCGTGGGAAACTTAGTCCGAGATACATCGGCCCATTCGAAATTTGGATCGTGTGGGAGATGTGTCTTACCGATTGGCATTACCGCCATCTTTAGAAGGAGTACACAATGTATTCCATGTATCACAGTTGAGGAAGTATGTCAAGGACGAGAGTCACATTCTAGATCACTCCGAACTGGAACTACAGTCAGATCTGTCTTATAAAGAGCAACCGATGGCCATCCTGGATAAAAGTATCAAGACTTTGAAGAATAAGGCAATACCATTAGTATTGGTTTCTTGGAATAGGCATGTGCCAGGAGAGGCCACATGGGAACGAGAGGACGTCATCCGTGAGCGTTACCCTCATCTATTTACAACTTAGTTGGTAAAACTCTTTCTTTCTATTTTTCTCTGCTGTCATCCTCCCCTTCCTGAAATTTCGAGGACGAAATTTTTTGTAAGGTGGATGGATTGTAACACCCCATCCTCAGTAAACGTACCCAGTTATGTGTCCTGATTTTTGGAGCGTATTTTTTTATTTTATTTTATTTTATTTTATTTTCTGTTATTTAAAATCTTACTCATATAGCAGTACTGCATGATTTGACCTTTTCAGTATTCAGATTTGACCAATTTCAATTTCAAATATTATTTTTTAATATTCTAGGTTTTTCATGATTTTCTGGAATTTTTCAGAATTTAATTGTAAATCTTCAAAACCGGTATCGGCCAGTTTCGCTGACCGACTTTCGGATTTTTAATTTACAAATGGAGTTGAAAATATTAAAACGGCTTTCACAGTATTTCTTAAAATCATATTTTCTATCTAAATGAATTTTTTTAGAATTTTTAGAATTTATCAAAATTTCACTGGATTTGGTGTCGGCCAGTATCACTGGTTGATTCCAGAAATTTTAATTCACAATTGGGATCAAATTTCTGGATTCCGCTTTCACATTCCTTCTTAAAATTGTATTTTCTTCCTTCAGGCATTTTCTGGGATTTTTCAGATTTTATCAAAAATCCAGCCTACCCGGTGTAGACACCGTTCACAGTGGATTCCAGGATTTTTATTTTGAAAATGGAATTGAATTTCTGAAAACCGATTTCACTAAAAATCTTAAAATAATATTTCTTATTTTTGAGAATTTTTGGGAGACTTTTCGAGATACTTTATTTTTTGGGCTTTTCTTGAGTTTCCGGTGTTTTCCCAGATACCGGAATTCTGTCCGTATATTTTATTATTTTCTCTCTCATTGCCTAACGCGAGATCCACCAACTCTGAACTCAGAAATTAATGCGGAGACTCTCTCCATCCCGCATTTAATGTTCCGTCCTTCAAAAGAAATCAACCCAGATCTAATCCCCCATGCTTTTTCGTACTATTCTACCAACGCAGCTTTGCATTTTCTTGAACGCAGATTCTTTTCCGCGTCTAGACTGCTGGACGCGGTTCCTAGCATGGGACGCAGCCAATTGTGGGAGGAAACGCATGTTTCATGGTGAGAATGGCAACTTGTAATTATGTGGAACTTTCCCTTTATATATACCCACTCCTCCTTCCCTTCTCTCTCTCTCTCTCCTTTCATTATTTCCTTTCTCTTCTTTGTTTCCTGCGGCTAACAGCAGCAAAAACAGCAGCAAAGCTGCCCTTGGCCGGCCTCCTCCCTCCATTTTTCACCACTTCCACCACCAACTTCTTCCACCAAATCCCTCCACCTCATTCTCCTCCATCTCCTCCTCCATTTCCAACCGCAAACACCATCTTCTTCAACCTCTTTCACCAAGAAACATCCAAGAACCCATCTTCTTCACCAAGCTTCACCACCATCTCCACCACCACCTGCACCACCGTAGCCACCACCAAGCATACCACCTTCACCTCCTCGTCGACCTCTTTCTAACGGACCATAGATTCGTCCCCCGCAACAACGTTTGCAAGATCCCGTTTTGAAATGGTGAACTAGACTTGCACCTCCATCTTCTCCAAACTACCACAACCCCTCTCCATCAACTTGTGAGGACCGGCCACTCCTTTTGGATTGGGGCCGCGTTCTTCTCTGTTGGCAAGACTCTGGGCCGGTACCCTCCTTTTGGATTGGGGCCGAGCTTTATCACCGTAGATTTTCCGGTAATCGTTTTGGTAACAAACTTGGCAAAGAACTCATCTTCCTCACTTGGCATTTCTTACAGGACGTCGGACGTATTTTAGACGAGTAACTCTACTCGCCAAGACTTGGATACTATTTTCATACATGTAATTTTATCAAATAACGCAACCCTCAAAGTCAGGTTCTGCTCTCTGTTTTGCACTCTGTTAGTCGACTTGACCCAGTCATTAGTCGACTTGAACCCTTTATTAGTCGACTACCCCCTTATCCCAAGTCGACTAACTCATTGAAACGCAACCTTACTTCTGAAACGCGACTTAATTAGTCGACTACCCATTTCTCCCTAGTCAACTAACTCTTTCCTGAAGACGCGGTCTTGTGAGACGCGGTCTTGTGAGACGCGGCCTTGTGAGACGCGGCCTTGTGAAACGCAGCCTCATTAGTCGACTAACCCTTTTTCTAGTCGACTAACTTTTCTCCTGAAGACGCGACTCTTTAAAACGCGACCCTATTAGTCGACTTGGCCTTCCCCTATAGTCGACTAACTCCTCTGTAAGTCGACTACTTGCCTCTCCCTAGTCGACTAACTTTGGCTATTTGCTGTGGTTAATCACTTTCTTGGAAATGAACCTTGTACTCGAGACATGTATTATATATTGTTATTTCATGGTATGTTACTTGTCAAATATCACCCTTTGTCATGCTATCTCTTGACACCAGGCATGACACACTCGACTTTTATAAATTATCACGATAACGGGAATGATAACCGGACTTCATGATTTACCAACTTGATTTTACGTGATAGTACACATTGTACTCCTGATACTCCTGTTTTTACAATATTCCTGACTTGCTCCTGTTCATTCCCAAAACCTGATAATTATCTAAAGAATTCATAAAATAAGACAACTTGCATCGGGTCGGAGGAAATACGCGGCTATCAATATGTGTTCGTGTTTACAGTGGTATTAGGTATGTTGTGCAACTAAATTTCCGGTCTGACCTGTGGGCCTCCAGGCGACCGAGGGGAGTGCTGGCTCCCTCCTTCCTGGTACCATCATGATAAGGGCATACATAAGTCCCTCCTGTTAGCCTTGCGGCAGGTTCCGTCCACCAAGCAACGGAACATCCTGGGCCGTGGTCCGGGTATGCACGGGACCCACTGTAAACATAGTTCGTTGATACCCCCGCTGGTTTCCAATAACAATCTTGCTTTACTTGGATATGGATCTATGTGTGCTGGGACGCTAGTTCACATAGCTAGATATCAGGGTAAGACGAGTAATAATAATAATAAAAGACACTAACTGTGGGTGTTGTATGCGCTTGGATTACGGTGACATGAGATAAAGGTATATAGATGAGGGTTTCCTTGTTTGGATTATTCCCTCGAGGTACTAGTCTCATGAGGCCGTAACTTAAGCTTATACAATGCCTTCCCGTTATGACGTGTTGTGCTTCCTTTACTTGCTGGCTGATTATTCATAATACTGTATCAACTCTCGTACTCTTATTTCTTATGCCGCTCGGCTGTAACCTGATCATTTGTTTGGGAGGTCCTGACTCCCTTGAATTTGTATGTTCAGGTTCCGGACCTTGGATTGAGGTGGAGCCTTCCGTGGAAGATCAAGCTTTCCTTTCAGAGCAGGCCGACTAGTCCCGGTTTCTGTTGTACCAAACCTCCCTTTTTAGCTCGCGGGATCTTCCTTCAGCTCGTGAGCACCTTGTAATCATATTGTAGATTGTACTTTTGTGCTTGGCTGTGATATATGATGCATGTGCTATGTAATAGTATATCACACCCAGTGATAACTTTGTAACTTGTACTTTTAATGTTGGCATATCTATGATCGCTGCGTTTTGTCGTACTCTGATTCTTACTTGTACTGATGCTTAGCGTATATATGTGGGGGTATTTTCCGACCTGCGTATATACGTCGCAGTGACGTCCCCGTACCCGTGGGATCGGGGCGTTACAATCTACATCTTCCTCCCGTGGTCTAACTGGCACCTGGGTCATGAAAACCTCAGCGTCAGGTTGAGCCTCTCTCAAAGCCTCTTTGGTTGACTTTGATAGCCTCAGGAGCTCGTAAAGAGTGATTCGGGCCGGGATATTGGCCAGTTGAGTCAGGATGTCAAAACGGTAAGGTGTTGTGGATCCTTCCGCGATGTCTTTTGAGAGAGCTTTGAAAAACCGAAGCTCTTTTTGTCTCTCCACGGGTTGTTTTGTGGAGGGCTTGGCTGACTCTGTAGTGGGTTTAGGAGGAGTTGGCGCCATTTCGTTATACTTTTTTAAATATGACTGACCCGAACGAGTTTCCCACAAGTTGGTTGGGTTCTACAGTGAGAACTATTGTTTCCTCTTCTGAATTAGTCAGTGAGGAACATCAGTTTCCTCTTCTCAGGAAGAAGCGCACACCACATTACGGGACGAAGCTTTTGCTTTACCTTTGGACCTTCTGTTGGTAACAGTGGTCCATTGCTGACCATCCACAAGGTCGGGATGAACCCACATAACTTCTCCCTGAGGTGTGAGAACAGGTACAAGGCCCTTCTCTTGCTGATGGTGAGGGTCTATATTGATCATTCTTAGCTCCCATTTTGGGATGGGGACTACTCCAGAGGGTGTTGGAGGTTGTCTTTCAAACTGGATGAATGGTGTCATATTGGCTGTCACTTTTTTCTGCTCTAGACGGAGTTTTAATACCTCTGCGTCAATCAAGGCCTGAAGGATGTCTTTGAAGACATAACAGCTCTTGGTGGGGTGTCTCAGCATCTTATGATACAGGTAGTAGTTGGGATTATCGGTTTTACCGACTTCTTCAGGGTGTCTAGCTTCAGGAAGTTTCAGTCTGTTGATCTTGTTAAGTAACTTGAACAGCGAGTCAACATGTTCGTCCTTGAAGGAATACTACTTGCTGGCGCGCGGCTGACTTGAAGAGCCACTTCCCTTGACCGGTTGAGGTTTGACGGGGGATTTGGTCTTTGTCGCCAAGTTATCCTTACTTTTTGTTTGGAGGGATGTGTCTGGCGCACGCCTTGTCAACCTTTCAGGTCTGGGTTTGTTTTCTTCTGCCTTAACCCGGACGACAATTTCTCCAGCTTGTTCACCTTGCTGTATCAATTGTTTCCAGGTGCGACTTTCGGCAACTCATATTTGGGCGAGGAGTGAAGTTTGTAGATTGTGGCGGCATGTTTCCACTAGGGTGACCTGGATCTACCGCTTGGACATTGGAGTGCTATGTTCCGAAATCGTTCTACAAATGATTTGACGGACTCCCCCTTTTACTGCTTTGTAGCCAAAAGAGTAGGCATTGTGACCTCTGAGTCGTCTTCAAAGAAGCGTGTCAGGAAGAGCTTCTCCAAATCGCCCCAATTTTTAATGGAGCCTTCCGGGAGTTTCATGAACCATTCGAAGGCGAGCCCTTTTAGGGTGCCGATGAACAAACATGCCAGGATAGCATCATTATCTACCATATTCCTTGTCTGAGACTTAAAGTAGTAGATATGTTAGTTCGGTGACCCTTTGCCGTCAAACGCTTGGAGGGTCGGAGCTTTGAACTTGGGAGGGTATGTAACAAGGTCCCACTCAGCCGGATATGGCCGGATCACTCCTGCTTCTTGAAGGCTTTTCCGATTAATAAGGGCCTTAAGACGTTGCTCTAATTAATTCATTCTTTTGGAATGAACCCTTCCCTGGTCTCGGTCGTCTTTTTCCTGAGATGAGGATTTAGACGAGCCAGAAGTAGATTGCTATTTCTCCTCAACATGTACAGAAGATGAGCTTTCTCCCTTTTTTCGTTTGCCTTTAGACTTTTTAGAGGAGGCTTTGTCGGTTGACTTCCTCTTGTCTTCAAGTAATTGTGCCAGTATCTGCTTGAGGGAATCGATAGATTCTTGTTGAGCACGAATCATCTCGAATTGTTCCTTCTGGACCTGGGCTTGCTGCTCCAAGCGCCTAGCTGTCTCCTCAGGAGTATTTGTCATGTATATAAAGGCCTCCTTCTCTATGGAAGAGTTTAAAGCCTGTGACTCTGCAATAGCGGAATGCGAGTCATTTATTTCAATGCCCCGAGCCAGGGCACTGTAATGGATCGGTGGAATTACCCCAGTCCGAGTGCGAGTATGTCGGTACACTCTTTCCGGTTCTGTGTCAGACTCGTCGGAGCTGACCGCAGGTTGCTTTCCCCTACTCTTACTTGTCATGTTTGCAGTGAGTTCAGGGTATTCAGTGTCAGAGAAAGTCCTCCTCCTGTGGGAGCGATTCCTTTTAGCTGATCGGGGAGTTAGAGTCAGCTGTCTAAATTTAGACTGCTGGCTCGCACGTGAACTACAACGGCACTCAGAGAGCATTGTGATAAGCCGTTCACAGCAACACGATGGAGTGATCTGACTAGCATTTCTCTTCCTTGTCAAATAATCCCTTAGATCCGCGGGAGGGGGATCGAAGAGATTAGCCTCGGATTGTCGAGGGCTTTTCAACTTGCGAGAGTTCTCCTTGCTTCGCACAGTTGAGACGCAGGGTTCTAAGACGCGGGGCGCATGAACGCAGCTCTTGTGTCGCGGCTCCGGAACGCAAGTCTGTCGTCTCTGTTGAGAAGAGACGCGGCTCTCGTGTTGCCGATTATCGCATCTGGACAAAGATGCTTAAGAAACGCGGGGCTGCTGGGTCCCGCGTACGGAGACACGCGTCTCGTGTCTCTGACAAAGAGCACGAATTTCGCGTTGGCGTTTGGGAGGCGGTGCTTTAGAAACACAAGCTTGGTGAATCTCACGTTTAGGTTGCCAAACGCGGGCCTCACGTGTCTGATGTGGTATAGAAGAGACGCCGGTCTGAACTTCGCGTCCTATCTCTGTTGGACCAACAGTTATTCCAACTTGTAATTGACGCGCACGCCGCCTCTGTCGCCGCTCAGCGTTCTGGTTACGCCGTGTGGGTTGAAGGGAACCCCCGGTAACCTGGTGCTGAGGAAGGGGATGAATAGGCTGAACGTCAGGGACGTTAACCATGCGGGCCTCCTGAGAGGCGCGGGCGTTACGCATGATGCGATTAGCCACTACATCCTTCTCACCAGTCACGTCTGAGAGAATCTCGGAGCGAACTTGAGAGCAAGTCTCCGAAGAGACTTTTCGGTAGACTTTTGCCTTTGGGCTCTTAGAGCCAGAAGAGAGGAACTCTTCATTCTTCGCCTGGTCGATTTCTACGACAAGTGATTCGACCGTTTTTCCCATACAGGTGACGTCACCTTGCGCCACAACTTGCTCGTCAGTAGAGAAAGTAGTCCCCATCGGAGTCGCCATCTCTTGTACGGTGGGAGAAGTTTTCCTTGTAAAATTTCATTGAATCAAATGAAAGATTACAGCGAATTAATACTCCGACTACAAGGGAGGGGAGATGTTTAGACTTGAATTTCCCCTTTATTTAATGCTGGATTTTTGATGTGGCGGTGGAGAGTGAATCTTGTTTTTCGTTGACCGGGTGAATGTCCGGACCTCTTGGGAATCCTCTTTTTGGATGATAGACGGAGTAACACAGCTCCTGTCGACCAGGAATCTCAAAGAGATTGTAGGCAAAGATTGACTTGTACGCAGCAAGTTGCTTGAAGAGTTGAACTCTCTTTCCTTTTCTGTGGAAGCTCACAAGCCAAATTCTTCTCCAAGAATTATCTGATTGACCGACCCCTTCGCCATAGCAAACGGGGCTATTTATAGAGGTTTCAGGGGTGAACGTGCCCCCTAAAAAATGCTCCATAATGGGGTTAACTTCCTCATTATGTGGGCGGCAATTGACCCAATAACGAGGGCAGTTATAACTGAGACGCGGGTTTCGCGCCTTGGTGCTGCAGTGATGCAGAGACGCGAGTTTCGACCCTCGCGCCTTGGTGCCGCAGTGATGCCGAGACGCGAGTTTCGACCCTCGCGTCTTGGTGCTGCAGTGATGCTGAGACGTGGGTTTCGACCATCGCGTCTTTGTGCTGCAGTGATAGCTATGATTAGCCCTGCGTCTGGAGTTTGGACTCTGCTTTTTGATGACTCGTCTTTAGTGATTTTTATACAGTCTACAAGCCTTCCGTGAGAGGGTCAAGAGATCGCAGGAGGACAGGCAGGGATCGACGAGGCTTCAGGGTGTAGATTGTCTAAAAATCACTGAAGACAAGTCATTAGATTACGGAGTCTATGCTCCAAACGTGAGGCTAATCAAAGCCGCTTATGCAATACCAAGATGCATGGCTCGAAGCTCGCGTCTCAACACCACTGCAATGCCAAGACGCAGAGCTTAAAGCCCGCGTCTCAGTACACTTCAGTGCTCCGGCATACAGCTTGAAGCCCGCGTCTCAAACACGAATCTCGAGGCACGCGTCTAATACCACGTCAACGAAGAAGCACAGAGTTGGAGACTCGCGTTTAAACACCGCCGCAACGCCTAAAACGTGGAGCTTAAGACCTGCGTTCAGCGCTACCTCAACTACTAAATGCAAAGCTCAAGCCTGCGTTTCAACTGCAGAGGAGCTTTGCGTCTCAGTTATAACTACCCTCATTACTGGGTCAAGTACTGACCACGTAATGAGGGGAGTTAACTCCCATCATGGAGGATTTTTAGGAGACAGTTTTACCCCTGAAACCCCTATAAATAGCTCAGTTTGCTATTGAAGAGGGGTCAGAATTTTCATCTGAGGAAGATTTATAAAGAGTTCGACTCTTCTACCAACTTACTGAGTTCAAGTTATTGCTTAAGTTTTTTTGAGATTTCATTGGATAGGAGCTGTGCTACTCTATCTGTAATCCAAGGAGAAGAGTTTCAGGAGAGCTTGACGTTCACTCGGTAAACGAAAAATAAGAATCACTTTCCATCGCTACACAAAGAACCCAGGCTTAAACAAAAAGAAGATCTGAGCTTGAGTGTCTTTTCTCTCTTGCAGTTGAAATTTTTGAGCTGCTGTAATTTTAAATTTTCTCCCCGTGCAAGGGGGTCACAACGAGGGTAGAGGAGGTCGACTCAAGCGGGAAAGGGTGCAGGAGAAGTCGATAGGGGCAGGCGATGCTTCAGGTTGCCACGATAGAGTCTAGGGAGACCTGCGCTAGCAGGGAAGTGCCTCGACGAAGCTAAGTGAAGTCCAACAGGGCCTCGTCAAGGACCCATGAGGCCTTGATGATTGCCTGGAAGACCCCGCGAGGGTCAGTTGGACTCGACGTGATCTGTTCGAGAAGTTGGCGGTAGCGAGAGGGTTATGAGGCGGCGACAATCAGATCTGGGGAGAGAGAGAGAGGTGGAGAGGAGGAGACGGTGATTAGGGTTAGGGTTAAGACTGCCCTCATACCATGTTAGCAAAGACAAACCCTTATTTGTTATTCATCAGAGGCAAAGCAAAGATATATAATACAATAGATGGATATGAGATAACGGGTAGAAACCCAATAACCCAATAACCACTTATCTAATCTAACAATTGATTTAGGATTTTTAGATTTTAAAATTTTAGTCCAAGAGTCATATTGAATTAGGATTAGTTTAGGAGTTTCTTATTTTATTAATAAAGTAAATAGTAGATTAAGAATAGAAATTTGAGTTGGATTTGTATTATAATTTGCCTATAAACAAGAGGCATCGTCAGTATTTTATAACGAAGAAAAATAAACAAAAAGAGAGACAAAAGTGAGAGAATTTGTAGTTGAGAAAAGTTTGAACAAATGTATTTTTTTTGTGGATTCTTCAAATAAAATTTTGTATTCTTCTTCTTCAAAAATCATTTGTGGTATTAGAGCTTGCATTTTTTCTTCAAAAATCAAAAAAAATGAGGGAGAATTTTGGTTGACATGGGGAAATGGGGATTTGGAATGGACCTAAACAAACATGGGTTGAGATGAATCTCCACAATTTTGTCAAATAGTTGATCTTTCACAACTTGACATTATCCTGTTGAGTTGGATCAAATTCAGAAAGATGGCTTATAATATATCTTTTTGGATGAATGTAATTGCAAATCTTAGAATGAGATACTATATCTCCAAGGCATTATCATTCATTGCAGAACTTACGCCAGCTTTGAGTTAAATAAAGCAATTTTATTGGTATTCACATATAACTTAATAGTTTGTTTTTTTAGGAATGTCGTTCCTGCTGCAAAGCTGAGGGCCTGGTTCGGTCCAAATGGCCAATACATCAGAGAGTTACCATGCCCTAGCTGCAGAGGCAGAGGCTATACACAGTGTACAGAGTGTGGCGTTGAAAGATCAAGATCAGATTGTTCACAATGTAATGGGAAGGTGGTTAAATTCTACTAGTTCTTTGAATGTTATCATCCCTATTTTGGGATGTAATTTCCTACCATCTCATTTTGGGCATTTTGTTTCATTGAACTCTCTCCAGGAAACAGGACATGGCTTTTGTCTCACCCTTTTCTAAAAATGATCACTTGCCAAATTGATCATTGTGTCATAATTTGGATGACATGCATGCATATTTTGTTCTATATCATGATGAATCCCTTTTTCCCTGACATAAACTAATGACTTGCTATGTAACCAAATGTCACTTGCCTCACGTTCATTCATATTGATCATTAGAATAAGCCTATTCCTTATGTAACTAAAATGACATATACCTCATCTTCATTCATATTGAACATTATAGCAAGTTTATTCCTTATGTTGCAGCATCTTTGACATTTGAAGGTTTACTTGGAGGCTACATGTACAATGATTGCACATCAATGTGTATATGCGTTTGGAAGTCACTTTGCCATATACAGTCACTATTGCCAATTTAGCTGAAGACATGGCCCTGAATAGAGCTGGATATAGGAAAGGATTCAGACTGGGGATAAAGGCTTTTTCTTTGTTGTAGTTATATGTTGTGCCCCACAAACAGGAGCCTAGAGTGATTGTCCTGACATCTGATCTTTTAAGATATGTGTTGGGAAGGTTAATGAGTACAGCTTATAGGAGTTGATATTTACCTATTAATTAACATACATCTCCATTTTGCTTCACATGCACATATTGGAATTGGTTTATATATGGTAGTTATATGGCTTTTGGTGAAGTTTCAGTTTTCTAACTTACTGAGTTATTTTCAGCTATTGAAAAAGTTCCCTTTGTTGCAGTCTGCTTGTATGTTTGCTAAAATTTTGAATCTCAGAAATATTAGATGTTCATATCTAACATGCATCCATGCTTTCACACAAACATGTAAGTAATTATGTATGTACAGAATCCTCATTTGATACGTAAATGAACTTTGTCATTAATGATTACAGGGGATTAGAACTTGTCTCCAATGTTTTGGAGATTGTGTGATATGGGAAGAATCAATTGATGAGCGGCCATGGGAGAAAGCTCAATCTAGGTATGTTTCATCTTCAGAAGTTGTAAATGCATATATTATCTTTTTTTATATAAAATGTTAATCTTATTTTGTTTATGTTCTGAGCTACTTTCACAAACATGTTTTACTATTTCAAACTTTTTTAACGCTCCAAAGGACCAAAGATGATGCTTTCATCAGAATGTAATTAACAGTTTGTTGTAAAATTAATTATTATTATGGTAAAAATGTGCTCATCTTTCTTCAAGATTCCGAAGATGTTGTACTAGGGTATTGTTCCACACCATGAAGTTTCTTGAGACGTTTGCATAATATCAATATACATGATACAGTTACAACAATTTTAGTTTTAAACTTTTGAAGAACTCTCTCTTCTGGTGGTGGCCACTGCAGGCATTACCTTCTCGTGCATGTTTTTAAAAGAAAGAGATTAAAGTATATTCTGAAGGCCGGCTTGAACAGGGTGAGTAGGGTTATAATCCACAGTCTTCACACAACTGCAAGAGGATTTGGCAAGTGGCACTGCACTACCCTGTACAATTGTACAACTTTTGCTGACCAATGCAACTAATAGTCCTTTTAGCATTAGTGGCCCTCCACTTATCCTTCATTTAAGACATCTGCCTTCTGAATAGGCTCCTACCACTTTTACCCCTATTTGACTATATTTTGATGTTTCTTGATTATACCAATTATTAACAGAATTTTTGAAATTTATAGACAACCTTGTCAGATTGATTTTCTTGCAACAGTCCAGTTATGGATTTATTCTCTCTCTCCATGCAATATCCCTCACATAATATTCCTGGTCTTAACAACCTCAGAATAGTTTATGATTCTGTGTTATACTTTATCTATTTTAATAAATTGATTCAATTTTAAATGTAAGATTGTCCCAACTTCTATAAAATCATCTCTTACCATTGTTATTTTGCAGCTCTCCTCTGAAAATGAAGGAAGATGATGAAGTTGACAAGATGGAAATAAAAGTTGACGTTACAAGAAAATCAAAACGAATATACCAGTCACCATCTCCTGAAGTTAGTTTGAAGATTAGCAGATCACTGAGAGTTAGTTGCCTCTTCACAGACTTTCTTCTTCCAAAAGTCAAATGCTAGTTTCTTTAGCTTCTTATGAGACTCGCACACTTTTATCTTTCTGAAGACTTTTTGTTGCTTATCTGTGTCTATTTATCTTCTTGGGAGGAAGAAAAGAAAATACTGAGTGTACGAGTCTCTGTTTGTCAGTTACATGCATTAAGGCGATGATATCAACAATTGACAGCCAATAAGACCATACATTAGAGGAATTTTGAAGATACATCTCTCGTCCTGGTCACAGCCCTGTAGACCTGCCATGCCTCCTACATTGACTTTACAAATTTATGCATACCTAAACCAACACGGAATTTTATTTTGTGTATGTATATGTGCCTTCCTACGCCACATAACACAATCAGATTATGCACCATTATGCTGAAAAGCATTTTTTTTATCTTTTTAACTATAGAAAATGAAAGAAGATAATTTGAGTAGTACTACTGCAGGTGCTGGTTATGACCGCAGGCTGCAGAGCTTCTGCTGGTGACCATGGTTAGCAGTGGCAACAGTTGCTCTTGTGGCCTTGGCCACTAGCAGCAGCAGCAGCAGTCTTTTGGTCATGACCAATGCTGGCGTATGCTGCTGCATTTTGCACAAACATAAGAAAAAAGAGGAGAAACTCTGGAACGAAAAACAAGTAAAAGAAAAAAGAAAAACTTCATTCAATGTCAATGGTAGCTACTAATGAAAGGGAACCTTTTGCCATTATCACCGGTAGCCCCTGCCAGAAGGAGACAGAGATCCACTGCCGAAATAGAGAACCTCACTGTTGTTCGTGTGCCTAGGCTTGATAGAGAGAGGGGAAGCAGGAGGGAATGGTAAAATAAACTCAACTCGCATATCCATATCCATATCCATCATTAATTAGGCACCAATTTAATGAAATATCTGGTGTTTGGCCTTAGCGTTTTGTGGTTTGTCTGCATAATACACATCCATTACACATATCAGACAGTGTGGAGGACCGCATCTGATTATGTGATCCCATTATCCAATTTCTAGAACAATGTCCACACATTTCTTAATTGGGTGTGAATTCCTTGAATTATTCCAACTTTCATGTTATTCAGAAAGGGAACAACAACAACAACAATGATGAGCCCTTAGTTCAAATCTTATGGGTTATAGCTTCATGAATCCTTCTTCTTCATTCAGCTCAATTGGGCTTTGCCAAAGTAGTAAGTAAACTATTCCATGCTCCTTGTTTCTGATTTTAGATAATATATAAGATAATTCTGCGCCAGCCTCAGAAGATAGTTGAACTAATATAATCCGTTCCACACCATCCTATATAGAGAAGACGCAGCATAAAATGAAGTTGCTGCATTGCCCAAAATGTTATCCTTGTCTTATAAAACTTTTGGAAATAGAAATCATTGACACATATCTATCATTTCCCATATGCAATATGTTGTTGCATACTTCAACAATTTTGCATAGCTTATTTTACACAACCAATATACTTGTTGCTTACTGTTGTTGATTAGTTTAATAATTGCAGAGTCTCAATGCCAAAACAGGGTTATTTAGTAAGCGGATGAAGATCATACACCAAGACCCTGTACTGCATGCGCAAAGAGTAGCTGCAATTAAGGTATAAACAACTCCAATAATGTAACTTGCCTCTATCCGTTCATGTCACTAAGATTTTTGGTGACAAATTTATGTTAGTCAATTGCACCATGTAATTTAAAATGTTAATGGCTCTATTCGAGCAGAAAGCAAAAGGCACTGATGCAGCAAGGAAGCAAGCTTCAGAATCTATGAAAACCTTCTTCTCTGATCCAGAGAATCGCCTCAAACGAAGCATAGCCATGAAAGGTCAGCTACATTTTGTTGAAGAGGGTTTTTGTTCTTTCACTTGGTTGCCATTGTTCTCTCTCTACGTTCTAAAACTCTCTCTTCTCCTCTCCAGGAGTGAAATTTTACTGCAGTGACTGTGGGGAAGAAGGGCACAGAAAACACTACTGCCCAACACTTCGGAAGAGTTCAGGCGAGTTGCGGCTGAGGTGTCGCTCCTGCGGGGAAAGAGGTCACAATCGTCGAACATGTGGGGAACTAAGGTCAAATGAAGAAGCCAAGAGACAAAAACAAAGTAGCTCGTCCCGCCATTGTAGATTGTGTGGCCAAAGTGGTCATAATCGGAGGACATGTCCTGAATTCTCTAAGATGCAGGCAAACAACCTTGATTCAAAGAGTAAGAAAACTTATTCTTGTAGTTTGTGCTTAGTAAAGGGGCACAATGTTCGAACTTGTCCTAACAAAAGAGGAACTTAAGAGATCAATGGTTGTTGATAATTTAGAGAAGGGAAATTTTTTGTATATAATTCATAAAGCAATTACATCAATATATATAGAAGTGGAGAATGAAATAAAGAAAGTATATATGTCTAGATACAATGTATCGCATGTATCTCATGTCTGTTAACATCCCTCAATTAAACTCGGGTAGATCAAACATCGAGAGTTTGAAAATACGCTCGTCGATCGTCTTTCGTCGACAGTGGGAAAGATGAAGTCATCACTCGTCGATCATCTTTCCTCGACAGCGGGAATGGTGAAGTCATCGCTTGTTAATCATCTCTCATCGATGGCGGGAATGGTGAAGTCATCGCTTGTCGATCATCTCTCGTTGACAGCGGGAATGATGAAGTTGTTGCTGGAGAGATCTCGAAGGAGGAAGCCTTCACGCTGGACTGTGGAGGCAAAGGTCGAGGACATCGTTGGAGTAAGATGCCGTCTACATCGACAATAGCGGAAGATTAAGAGATGGCCCGACATTAGGCACAACTATAAGAACATGGCCCAAGGGCAGGCTCATTGATAGCGTAGGATGACGATCAGCAGAGGAATGGTTGTGATGGTGCCTCCCAAATCCCAACATGTGATATCATGATAATTTGGAGAAGGAAAAATTTCTGTAGATTATTCATAAAGCAATTACGTCAATATATATAGAAGTGGAGAATGAAATAAGAAAAGTATACATGTTTATATACAATATATCACATGTAAGTCTAAATACAATATATTATATGTCTATTAACAGCTGTGATAAGTAACTGATTAAGACGGAGGTAGATGTTAGCCCGGAGATTCCGAGCTTTTGTAGTGAGGGTGGAAGGACACTATTGAGGCGATAACGGTTGAGGATGGCGGTTGAGGAGCTAGTGGGCGGAGGGGAGAAGGTGGAAGACGGTGAGGGAGATGATCCAGGAACCGCTAAGCATTAAAATGGCCGAGGCCACTTAACGTAATTCAAAAGTTCTTCTTATCGATAAACACATGCAGAGAGAGTTGAATCCACAATCATGTTCCTAAACTAGCTGAGCTCATTTGATGGATGATTAGTAGTCATATGACCGATTTTTGTTGCATTCAACATGTTTTGAGTTCAAGCCCTGTTTGCACTAGATTACGACTTATTTTTAGTAAGACTTCTGTGTGCAGTTTGCGCTATTACTTACCTCAAAAAGTAAAATAGAAAAGAAAATAAAAGAAAGAAGACCAAAGGGGGCAAAAAAATCTTCTTCTATTATCTATGGCCTAAATCCCATTTTGGATAAAATAGAGGATTAATGTATATTACAATTTAGTATTTGTCTCGAATAATCAAAATTGTCCGGATGAAGGTTTTCTCTCATGACTCATATAGAAATTTTATCTGTCCGTCCGTCTGCTTCCGCACGCGTAAGAGAGAGAGAGAGAGCAGCGTCGACACCCTCCTTCTTCCTCTTTCAGTTCACCCTTCTTCTTTTTTCTTCCTCTCACCCTCCTCTTACCCCTGACTGATTGGTTTGTTTCTCACCGACAGCGACGGTATACTATCTTATGTTAACATGTTCCATGCAATCTTCCAAAGACAACATAAATTTAGTTTCTAAAGATTGTGACGTGTGAGTCGCAAATAAGGCTTAGAAAAAGTGCCCAAAAAATTAGCCCGGCCTAAAGTTAGCCCGGCCCATCAACATATATCTGGGTCGGGTACAGTATCCCGCCCTCTCAAACCCGTTGAGTTTCGTGCCGCTGAAGTCGATTTGCTTGCTATTTTTTCAGGAACCCAATTTACTTAAAAAACTCTCGCTTCCTCTCTTCGATCATCAATCCGAGGTCTAGAAGAGAGAAAGAGAGTTTAGAGCAAGTAAAACCCTCGAAAGCTAGGGCTTTTCACTTACAAGCTCGCGGCCATGGCGATGCATGCGGGGTTCGGCCTCTCCAAGATCTTACTCATAGTTGGAGCAGGTGATCTTGTTCTTCACTCTTTTTGTTTTTTGAATAGATTTTAAGGATGAAATCTGAGTTTTGCTGTTTTTAGGGTACACTGGCACGATTGTCTTGGGAAACGGAAGGCTCTCTGAGATCTTGGGCGAGCTTCAGGTCTCAATCCCGTCTTTACTCTTTGCATTGTTTCTATTTGAACGAAAGTTTGAATCTTTTTGTTTGATTTTTGTTTCGTAGACAATGATAAATGAGAAATCTGGGGAGAAATCGGGTTCTGATTCTGATCACAGCGACGCCCTTGCCGCGCAGGTAAAGATGAAGTTCGATTTTTTTCATTCTTATTTTTATTGTTGATATTACTGAAGTATTAAAGGTTACTGTTAATGGTGTTGTAGGTGAGGCGCTTGGGCATGGAGGTCCGGCAACTTGCTTCAGCGCGGCCGATGACTATTGTCAATGGAAATTCAGGTAACTATATGTAAAGAGCATAAGTATGAATTTTGTGATAATAAACTCGTGCCGGCTTTATGTTATACGTTAAGTATTAATATCGCTTGATATATGATGTTGGCCTAAAAACCTTAAGCTTAAATTTTTTGAGTAAATTGGTTAGTGACATGATATCGCTGTTAAGTCAATAGACCCAATATTAGTGCCGTATCATCTTTATCTTTGTCCATCAAAATTTAGTTGGCTATGAAGTGAACCTCCATATTTAGAAGGTCTCATAGGAAGACCAAAATTTTAACTACCAAATTTCTCGTTGAGGAAACCGTGGATGAAGAGAGGTGCTTGCCATGCGATCTAGAATGTCAGTGGCACCTAGGACTGTAGGAAAACCTACTTTGTTGACTAAATGCAGTTTAAGCTAATGCTACTGAGCATCAACCCTCTCTATAATCTCACGGAAGTTGAAATATTCCATAGGGAATTCTATTCACATCTGAGGCAAAGTAGAAGCCAAAGAGCCAATTGAAAATACATAACCACATTTACATCAATTTGCATCATTAAAGTAGTACTCTAATTGTTTCATAGATTTTGGCTTGATAAATAAGTTAATACCTTCCTGTTCTTATCCAAGTTTGAAGTTTGAGTTTCTTGGCAATTTTGTATTTTAGCTAGATATCATCAGTATTGTTACCACATCTAAAGATTCTAAACCTTTTCCTTTCAAATTGAGGCCTGTTAATTCAAACTTGAGACTTGAGGAAGCTCCACAAAATCCTATGTTTTATGACACACAATCAACCTCACTCTGCATCATTTATAGGTTAGGCTTAAACTCATGGCCTTGGAACAATGTGCAGTGGATCGTCTGTCCATAAAACCTTGTTGGCAACAGGTTAGAAAGGAGGCCATTTTTTTAAAAATCATGCAACTTACTTTCATGGAACCAATAAGAAATGCTCAAAGCCCGTTAGGCTAGAACTAAGAGAAAATAGGGAAATATGAAATCTATTATAGTGAATCACACCATCTTTATGCAACAAATAAGGCAAAGAATAAAATGGAATTGGATCCAAAACTTTAGCAAGATAAAGTGCCTCTTTTTCTCTTTGAATATAGTGCAATGCAGTGCTGGAATTGCTTCTTATCCTGTTACAGGTGCTTAGCCAAAATCTGTTTTTTTTTCTTCAAGTTTTTCTTGATATGTTTCCTTTAATCAGTTACGGAGTGGAAATTATCTTCCTGCTAAGGGCAGAACTTGTGACCAAGCTTTTGTTGTCAGACATTGTTCCAGTGCTATTTTTTATTTATCTATTATTTATATACCTACATGCTGGCTCTAAATTTGCTGACATTGAAAATGTTGTGCTGCTATGCCAGGGAATGCTACATCACTGATTGTGCCAGTTGCAACGCTGGGGGCATTAGGTTATGGATACATGTGGTGGAAAGTATGTTTACAACTCTTGAATTTGTTTCTCTTTAAAGTCAGATGCATTCTTAGTTTGTGCTTAGGGTTTTTACCCTTAAATTAGGAACTTCAATGGACATTTACGTGTAGGATATATCCATTGTGTACTCTTTGATGTGCCAATTTGATTCCAATCTAACTACTACTGACAGAACTACAGCTGATAATTGTGTTTTGGAAGCTAATTTCTCAATGATTTGTGTTAAGAGACTTATGACCGTCAATGTGGTTCTTGAGAAATTTTTATTTAATCATCCACTATGCATGTTGTTTCAGAACTTCTGCTGGTCAATACGCGGTAACTGATCATTTCTGTTCATTGTTTAGGGGCTCTCCTTCTCTGATCTCATGTATGTCACCAAGAAAAGCATGGCTACTGCTGTTTCAAACATGACTAAACACCTGGAACAAGTGTCTAGTGCCCTTGCTGTAAGTCTTCATTCTTCAACTACTATGCTATGTGATTATTGTATACAACTCTGCATCATTGTATTAGAATTTAGGAAAGCAAAGAGTGCTGCGTTTATTTTCCATGCATTGGGTGGAAGTTTCATAGGGCGTAGGTAATTGAAAGATGAAGTAATATCTAGATTTGCATTCATGTCTCAGATCATGCTAACTAATCGCTGTTCTATTTTGGTCATAGACATGTTTAAATGGGTTGCTTACCCTTAACCTCAACAGCCGAAATCGATTCAGAGTTGTCTGCTTACAGTATTTAAATGGTGCATTTCTAAAGTTTCCCTTCCTGTTCTCTCATTCTCGTGCAGTTTCTGAAGTCAACAGAAGCTTATAGAAACCCATTATAGCCTTATCTCCTTGTCAGCTTGAAGCCTTGCGCCTTAAGAGTGTCAGGCATGGTTTGAGTATTGAGCCTACTACAGATGATAGAACATACTTATATGCTAATACTATTATCATAATATTGGTTTGAAAAGCTAGTTCTTCAGGACTTTATTGTCACATTAGCAGCTTATAATGATTATTGATGCTTACATGAAAAATGCAATTCTTTCTGATACAATATGAATGGGTTTTGTTTTATTAATTATATTTTTCTTCAAAACATTTCTCTTCAATATAACATTTTTTTTTTCATTTTTATCACATGACATTTGATACCTCTTGATTACCTTTTCTCAGGCTACTAAAAAACATTTGACGCAACGAATTGAGAATCTGGATGGAAAATTGGATGAACAAAAGGAGATATCAAGAGAGATAAAAGGCGAGGTAACCAATGAATAAATGTCTTCCTTTTTATGCCACTTGAATAACAGAAACTAGTATGAATATTGGTTTTTATGAAGATTAACAAGTTAACAACATGTAACTGATGGGGATATCGAGTGGCTTTACTTAGTTTATTTCAATTGATTTATGAGTTGTTTAGATTGACTTGTTTTAGCTTTCTTTTTAGTCCCACATTGCTTGTGGTGAGAAATTTCTTATGATGTAGGCCTATAAAAAGTCAAGATTGCTTATGAGTTCCTCAGTTAATGAATATGAAAATTGTCATTTATGCATTTGTAGTCAGTGTGCTTTTGGATGAGATGCTCTAGGGAGAGATTCCCAAATTTTTTTCTTGGGTGACAAACTCTAAGTGGAGATTTCTTAGTGTTCGTTCTCAATTATCCCTTTTTTATTGTTCGTCCCCCATCAGTTTGGCATCGAGCTAAATCTTGCTCTTTTCCTCTACCTTTCACAAAATCCTAACTTCAACAAACCCTAGCCTCCACCAAATTTTCAAAACCCTAAATTCCTTCAAAACTCTAGATTTTCCCTTTTTTCTTCTTCCTTTCTATTTGTCCAAAAAAAGAAGAAAAAAGAAAATAAAAAAGAGAAAATAAAAAATAAAAGATAAAAAAAGATATAAAACCCTAGTTGCTAAAAAAACTAATTGCTTTTAATTAAACCCTAAATCTTTCCTTTCCCCACTCTTCTTCTTTTCCTCTCTGTCGACTTCATCAATTCCTTTCCCACGCGCCGCCTGTATTCACCCATCAATTCCTCTCTCAAGATCTCCTCCATCCTTTCTAAAATCCCTTCTTTTATCCCCTCTCCCCCTCCCCTGCTCCTTCCGCCGCCACCGATCATAGTCCAACTAGTGCTACTGCTGCCGCGACGCTTTCCACTCCACCGAGGGCTTCTTGGCCTTGTCCTTCTTGTCGTCGAGCTGTTGTTGCATCGCCTCCTGCACCCAGGGCACAGGAAAGAGATCCAGCGAAATCGAGAGTGAGGCCTTGAGGAAAGTGTTGGGAGTTCCTCGTCACCAAGCCTAACTACAAGAAAGCCTACATCACCCTCACGTCTCCTCCCGATCGCACACCCATGTCGACAACACCCAACGATTGTCGCCTTTGTTTTCGCCTCTCCTCTGCGTCTTCATCTACTGCTGGCCACCCTCTTCTTGTCAACTCACGATGACTAGTCTT
This sequence comes from Agave tequilana, assembly GCA_038442645.1. NCBI lineage: Eukaryota > Viridiplantae > Streptophyta > Magnoliopsida > Asparagales > Asparagaceae > Agave > Agave tequilana. The sequence goes on along the minus strand of JAVJIF010018670.1, from coordinate 20,958 downwards.
CGTCGTCAGCCACCCCGAGCGCCAGCCCAGTACCGAGGCCTGCGCCTCTCTTTCCCTTGCCTCCGTGCTCGACCGCAAGCCCGTCGACCCCACCTCCTCCCTGTCGCCGACCCCGCCTCCTCCTCCCTCATCGACAGTCGCCGACCTCGTCTTCTCGTCGTCAGCGGCCCCACTTCATCCTCGACTGTGCACGATGATCCAGGTCAGATATGATCCGGATCCGTTTCAAAGCAACCCGACCCGGAACAGGACTCGACCCGCACCCTGTCAGCTACAATGCCAACCCACAAAGAACAGTAACGGGTCCAGTGTTCAGTGTTACCCATAAGCCATCCAGTTCATTTTGGGCAAAAACTTGGCGATCCGGAGTTCGATTTGGACGGTTTTCGAGCAGCTGAGCTCGTAACAGCGAGAGCTTCGCTCCAAGACCTTGTGTGTGATTTTCAACCTTCAGTTGTGGGCGTTTCTTCGAGAAATCTTAGAACGCTATGTTAGGCGTGAGCAAGCCTTGAACTGAATTTTCAATTGCTGATTTTTGCAAATATTATTGGAATGCAGTTAGTTGCTAGCGATATTTTGAGTTGCTTCTATCTAGGGTTCACACCATTGTTTGTTATTCTCACCATTTGTAGGATTGCACTTATTGCATTTAGATGTTATACTGTTAAGATATTTTAATTTGTCATGTAGTGCCTGCATGTAGTTTCTTTGAGTTTAGGACTTTGCTTGCACCTGCGTGTTTGTGTGGCTTCACCTTTGTGTTGTAGATTGGTGTCATAACGAAAATCCAACATGAGTAATTAAGATAACAAACTAACCGATATGTTAAATAAGCTTAATCATTATATTAAGCAACTTTGGGAATGATAGAATCTCAAAATACAAAGGCACATGATAGTCCCAGTGAATATGAATGTCATGATAACTATAAGACTTGCATTAGAAATGACTATGAGGATAATCGTGCTTATAACTGGCGTATTAGTAAGAAAGAGTAAATAACGCCGATGTTTAGATTCGAAGAGCCAAAATTTTATGGTTACCCTAATCCTCACGCTTTTAACAATTGGCTAGCCGACATTGAGTGCTACTTTGACAATTATGAAATGTCTGATTTAAGTAAGATTCGATTTGTTGAATTGAGACTAGTAGGGCCAGCCAAACTTTATTGGGATGCTATAATGAATGCACGCAAGTAACTACGTAGGAAACTTATAGAATCATGGGAAGAAATGAAAGTCAAGTTTAAAGAGAGATACCTCCCCGATTTTTATATGAACTGCCTTGTGGATGAGCTAGACGACCCTCATAAGAGTCGACAAATTGTTTCTAGTAATGATGTTGGGTATCGAGGATTGTTGAGAATATTAATGTTCTTTCTAAGATTACTAATATTGTTGAGGATACATCAATTCACTCCTGCTCTTTCGAGATTGCTACTGTTGTAGGGAATACATCTATTGACTCATGTCTGTTACTTTCAATTCTTGATGAGGTCCATGTTTCTCATGTTTCTCCAAAGAATACTAGCGATACTAGTGATGTTGTAGATGTATTAATGGAGTCTTGTGCACCCACACTTAATGAGATATATATTCATGAGGAAAATTAAGAGAGTCAAGAAAAAGAGGTCAAGAAAAAGAGGTTGAATCTATTCCTATCATTTCCTTTTCTAATTAGTCATTAGAATTTTTTGTTATGGTATATTAGATTAGTTCTGGTGTTTCTTCTTTTAATGGGTGTTTGGATTTCTTTCTGATTTTTTTCATATTTCTGTCGGTCCTAGTGACGTCATATCATTAGTAGTGTCTGAAATACATCCTCTTATGAAATTCATGTCTCTCTTCCTCCCATCTTTAGTAGTTTCTTCTAATGAGTCAATTGCATTGCATTTACCTGTTGCATATGATGAAACTCCTAGACATATAGCAGTTTACAATTATGACTATAAATTTGCTGTATTTTCACATAGTATTATGCAGGAATTTGCAGTTAGTTGTTAATGAGATGACATGTATGTTTCACCCTGAGATTGTGATGATATTGCACAGTCAGCGTACAGGATCTTTTAGGGTTCTGAGAGGAATTGCTTCCCTTACCGACAAGTTAGATATCTCATGGGATCCTGATATCAACCTGATTTTGCGTAGAGAGGATTTAATTTATTCTGCTGCGTATGCCTTCTCGGTTCTGCCATCACCTATAGCAGATCCGTCTCAGAAGCCAATTCCACCTCCACATCTTGGTTCAGATTTGAGGCCCGCATACTGATTCCGCGACCACCACCATGACCCGATTGAGAGCCTAGGAGATTTATGCTCGACGAAGTCGAGTTTTTCCCCAACTCCGGGAGAGTGATGGAGACATCGAGTGGCTTTACTTAGTTTATTTCAGTTGATTTATGAGTTGTTTAGTTTGATTTGTTTTAGCTTTCCTTTAATCCCCATTGATTGTGGTGGGAAATTTCTTTTGATGTAGGTCTATAAAAGGCCAAGACTGCTTATGAGTTTCGCAGTTGATGAATATGAAAATTACTATTTATGCATTTGTAACCAGTGTGCTTTTAAATGAGTTGTCCTAGGGAGAGATTCTCAAATCCTTTTCTTTGGTGACAAACCCTAGGTTGAGATTTTTTTAGTGTTCGTTCCCAATTATTTCCTTTTTTGTTGTTTGTCCTCCATCAATAACGCTTCTTATTCAAAATCTTAATTTGCCATTTTTGCCTACCTTTCTATTAAAAGAGCAGGGCTAGTTGGAATGACAAATAAGCTATTCAAACCTTTATTTGAATCGCGTAGTGGCCTACATTCTGTTAACTTCTCTTTTGTACTGCAGTCCTATACTTTGATGTGTAGGAAATTGCTACTTATGGTCACACTGAGTTACAATCATGTTGACATCGCACTTGACCTATGGCTTTGAGTACTATCTCTCACTTTTTCACACTGTTACTAGAATATGTTAATGAAAGTGCACCACATTGCCATCTTTCCCAGCATGTTTATACAATGGATATACCTTTGCTCTGATGATATAGTATCATAAAAGAACATGTCACTCCTGCTTTGCTAACAGGTTGCCGATGCTCGTGGTAAAATCTCCAATATTGGTTTTGAATTAAACTCAATTCAGGAGCTGGTTTCCGGGCTGGTGAGCATCATAAAATTATTTCTCAAATGAAATGTACACATATTTCTGAACTGGATCTTATAATTATATTAATCACAAGCTGTTTTCTCTCAGGATGGGAAGATCAATGAAATTGAGTACAAGCAGGTACCTTTCGGTATTTATTCTGCTAAAAATAATATGACCCATCATTTAGGATAAAATCAGTCTTTTAACTCAAATGGAGTAATATAACTTACGAGTCTAAGAAACAGAAAGTAGGGCTAGCATTAGAAAGTTTGGTAGATTTTGGATCAGAATATCTGTTGTGTAGGTTGTATCATGTCCGGGCTTTGCGCTGATTCAAACTGAGCTGAAATTATATAACAGAAAGAAATATCTTTAATTCTTAATAGCTATAAGCCACTGGCACACACAGAGTGATGAAACAAGCACTTTGGAACCTGTTTTCTTTCTCTCTGCAGCCTGATGATGTTTCTCTCTCTGTGGAACCTGTTTTCTTATTGCAAGTTTTAGACTACGAATATTATCAGTTTAGGGAAACTGCCGACCTGTCTATTACTTCTAATAGAGAACTCAGATTCCGTTCTTACATTTTTTGGGAGGCATGGTTGTTTGTTCTTTTGTTTATATTGCTGACAAATCTGTGATGACAGAAATTTACTTGTGAGGGTGTGATGTACCTCTGCCAATTTGTTCATGAGAAAGGTGGAGGAATGCCTGATTTTCTGCAGGTTTGTCTAAACAGTCCCCATTATTGTTGGTTGTAGTCTCTTTATTTGTTTTTTAATTATGTATGTGTTATTATTCAGTAGTAGTTTTATATACTGTTTTTGTTAATGATTCAACATGATTTAAAACTTTATAATTTTGAGGATTATTGATCAGATTGTTCTCTAGAGCAACTGTACTACATGCTGTTCTCAAGGCAGTGACTTTCTACATAGATATGTAAGTTAGTTGTCAAGCTTTCGAGTAATAAGACTCTGCTTGCTATTAACCAAGGTTCAAGGTACTGTTGCAGTTGCTATCACAATAATAACTGCAATTGCAGCTGCAATTGTTCTGAGTTACATGTGCAATTGCATGAGACAATTTTGACAAAACACTATGGTTGAAATGTGTTCTCGTTGTTGGGTTTGTTTAGCTGTTAAAATTGTGTCTGCATGTATAGTTGAGGACTAGTCTTATGTATCATAACTTTTACATTTTCTTATCTATTTTGTTGCAGAAAATATTTAATATGAATAATTTTTTTGTGTCTTATCCCCATTGCATTCTAATATTCTATTAATGCCCTTCGCTATTGGAATATTCTGGTGGGAACATTGCTTATTTTGGAATTCCTTTTATTATAGTGAATTCCTAGGCAGCTAGGCCATTGACTTAGTCGTGGTAGGCCTTTTCAAGTAATGTGAATATGTTTGTGACCTTATGCAGTAGCTTTTGTACAAGACAACGAAGGACCAAAATTGTAGCTGCCAGATGTCTAGCTTGGATTTGGTATTTAAATTAGCTCAAGCTTTAGAAGGACATTCATGTGTTATTGCTCTTCTATTTCTCTTTCTTTCCTATTTTCGTAGCATCATGGAAGGTCAATGTGTTGTACTGAAGTATATCCATCAAATGGAAGAGAGGAGATTTGGTGGGACATTAAGAATTTTGTTAAGAATCATGCCAGGGGAGAATTTAACTTTGCTACCTATACCAAGAAGGCACATTCCCATGTAACACCAGTTGAGTTGTGCTAATGTAAAAAAATAGATAGCAGCATGGGAATGATCCCTGAGCAGATCCCTACGTAAAATGCAACCTTTAGGCCTTCTCATCTAGGTTGGCTCCTCCCATACTTCATGATCTTCTACTATTTATTTTACTTTGAAGAGAGGGGGAAGAGAGGTAGGGAAAGAAGTTTCCGTGTGTTTGATATGTAATTATAATAAATTTGTAGGTCTACGAGGATAAGAAACCATAGTATTTTCCTAACTTCGACTAGTTTCGTACCAGATTCCTTGGTCACACTCATCATAGTGCAACAAAACAGTTTTTCTTCCACTAGTTGCTTCAAGAGCTGATTCTTTTACAGGTTTTACTTTTTTTCTTGGAAGAGTTCCATACTGGTATACAAAACAGGGCCGAAATCCTTGGCATTTCATATTTATGGGTCTGCTATTAAATTTATGTGGTTTCATATCCCAAAGTGGAGTCAACCACACGCCAAGGAGAATATTTGTTCTGGGCTAGCTTGACATGATTTTTAAGTCCCACAAATGTTTTGCTTTTTCCAATGCTTACTTTTTACTCATGGCTTGTGCATATTATGTTTGATTACTTGTGCACCAATAGCTTCCATTTCGTTCGACAACTTGATGATGCTCATAGTCACATTTTCTAGCTCTTAGTTGTGCTCAGAAGCCTGCTTCTGTGGCTAACTATTTCTTTTTACATACAATACAGGATGCGCCCAAGCTTACTGGCAAGCCCCGTTACCTGGGATCTACAGACTCAGTCTTAAAGGTTTTATCATACTCAGTTTTTATTGTTTCTAGATGTTTATTTTAAGCATTATCCTTGAGAATCTGTAGTTACATTCCTTGGTTAACGTGTTTTAAAACTGTGTCTATTACAATCCAATTTCTTTTGTAGGTTTCTGTAAATGCTTTAAAGTTGACATAACCCTACATGATTTAAACAAATTTACAACGGCATTCTAGTATAATTTAATATAAAAAGTTTACAACGTATTACCATGCAAAACCTGAATATATCACTAATTCCAAGTCGGACAAAATCTGTACATTTTGAAATTTTATGATTTATGATATTCTGGAGCTTATTCTGGGAAGTAACTTCTTGTTAGTTTTAATTTTCTTCAGGGTATAGCATTGGCTATAGAGTCAGGAAATTTTGATAAAACGAAGATATCAATTGATTCAGAGGCATAAGCAATTCATGGAAGGCTTTTGTTCAGGTATCAACTCACCTTACATTTGGTGCAGATCAAACACAGAGGAAGTGTATGTTTTGTTGCATAGAATGATTAGGGAGCAAGAAAAGAAGATCAATAGGGATAACCAAATGCAACTTTCTTTCAATTTCATTACAAGTGATGAAAGAAAATTCCTTGTTGCGTGCATTTGTGTTCTGACCCTTATGAACTGAAAGGCAAGTCAAGTATTTACTCCCTTCTTCACTGTCCTATGACCAAACGGTAAGCCTATGTACATGTGCCACTGGCTATGGTCATAAGGGCCAGGACAGCTTTGGGTCTGGTAGTTTAATTATGTAATCCATGGTGATGTAAAATAAATTGGTTCCTTAAAGCCTTTGGGTTCCGGTCACACTTAATATGTCCCCCCATTCAGCTTTAGCTGGTTTTCATGGTGTGCGATAACTAAAATAAGTTGTTCTTTGAGATTTTGCTCTCCATTCAATACGAGATCCATACAGTCCCCTTGCAAACAGCTGTGACATTTTTTTTTTAATTTTTTTAATTTTTAATTTTAATTTTTTTTTTTTAAAATTTTTTTGGTGCAGGATGGCAATATGAATGCCGGTCTGAAAGTATATGAAGAGAACTTATCTCCAGGTACTGCCGAAAGAGGAAGGACTCTTGTGTGAATATTCAACTTTTGTGGCATATTTTACTGAAGATGGAAATTTTAGTATTAAAAAAAAATACCAGACTAGCTGATCTACTCGCCAGTTTCTCAACTCCCCCTCACTGCAAAATACTCTGGCTGCAGTACTTGACTAAATTGGAGGGGCGACTACTGGATGATTCTGTATTTTTAAATTTCTGAAATAGCTCTGAAATAACAGAAGGATTTTCAGATATCTGTCAATAGAAATACAAGCGTATGGTTCATCATCTTTTTGTCTACACCGATTAAATTTCTCCGTCTGATTGCGTTACATTTACTGCTGAAAAGAACAATTGTGGAAATGTTTGATTGAGATATGATAAGGAATTTTGCTTAGTATCCAAAATATAGACCAAGAATTCAGAATTATATTCCATCATATGTGACATTGATATCTCAGAAATATTCTCATTTTGATTTTTGTGCTGATGTGAGATGTAAACCCCTAAGAGATTTCCTTGTTTGTTCTACTGCAACTCGGTCAAAACTAATTGAAGGGCTGCCAGAAACAAGAGGTAGATTCAATTGAAGAAGAGATGAAAGAGTGTTGTTTGAGATGCGATTTGGAAATGCGAAAGAGATACCAATAAGTTCTCACTGGCTAGTAGGAAAGAAGTGATTGTAGTTGGAGATATTGCCAGGATTGGAGGTAGACCTAAGTGGATGGGGGTGGTAAAAATACATTACCTTTGATCTCTTGGAGGTTTATGGCCCTTAATTGAGTCAAATGGATTTGAAAGGTTCATGTAGCTGGCCCCAGAGTTTTGCTAAAGGTCTTATATTTTTGTAGAAGAAAGTTTAGGTTCACATATTAGGAGTGGAAACAATAGAGCCATGTCATAGTGGTTAGTTCCTTTGTAAGATATTACGTTGCTAGCCTGAATGCTAATATTGAGTGTTTCATTTTGTTGAAAATTCTAGTTTCACAACACCGGTCTGTCAAATTGGATCAACACTGTTCAAAACTTCATACTGTTTACACAGTTCAAACCATGACATACAATTATCTGATTCAACTTTAAACTCAATGGTACAGCCACACTGGCCTTCTCTTATTTATTCATACCCATGATGCTATATTTTATTCATAAGTCTGTGCCAAAGAGAGACATGAGACTTAGAAATCTAAGTAACAGAGTTATTTACAGACACAAGAGAATTGAAGTGTCAAGTCTTTCAAACTCTCTTTCTCCGTTGTCTTCTCTCTTTCGCATTCTCTCCCACAAGGGCTTCAGTTCATGTCATTGTTCCTACTGAATTTCCAGAACACCGTTCCAAATGCCATGCTCATTCGTGTCATAATACGGGGTGCTCTCATCAGTCTCAACTGCCGTTGCATTATCACTATTTGAAGAACAGACATACACCCCATTCACAATCCGTTTATACAGGACTCCATGGTACACATCGCCAGGCTCCAGCTGCAGCTGCCGATCCTTGGCATCCTCCCCATCGATTTCGTCATCCGATGAATTGGAGTTCTTCTCCACGAGCTGTTGAAACATAGAAGATCTCAGTAAGAGACCAAGTGCGGTTGGAGATGACTTGTTGCCGGGGCTTGGGTACGACAAGAATTCCTGCTTGCAAGGCAACTGCAGCTCTTCCACTGTGAAGGGCCTGCGGTTTGTGAGTGGCTGCACACCTGTGCTGGTCGAAAAGAGATTGCTCGGTTGTTGGCTAGCTCTCAGTTGACCAGTGTTTGGTTGTGCTTCTTGGAGATTGTTCAATGCGTTGGTAGTGCCTGGCCTGAGCCACCTGACGTATGTGCTCAAGTCGAAGTTGGTCACTGCATTGATCCCTCGGTACTCAATTGCAGCAATGTCGTAAGCATGAGCAGCCTCTTCCTGAGTGCCTGGTACCAATTTGCAAAGTCAAGAAGCATTAGTTGTGTACAAAGGCATGTACATAGTTATGTCCTAGAAATTCAAGTAGTGGCACTCTCACTGTATGTTCCGAGATATAGATATTTATTCCCGAAGACTCTCCCAATTCTTGCTTCCCATCTTCCATTGTGATGATGCCTGCATGTTATTAACCAAGGTATATCAATCTTGAATTTGTTCCTGAATTTATCTTTAGCATGACTTTGTCATATTCTTTGAACAAGCACATACCTTGCAACTCCTCTGTACTTGGATACACCTCTTGAGAATCCACTGCTCTTCCTGTGATCAAATTAGAACACTTGAGGTTTGGTAACAATCTTCATTTAGAGTATATGTAGTGTGAAAGAGTTCTTACATACCTCCTTAAAGAGGCTAGGTACTCCTCTTTGGTCACATTCTGCATTATTTGTATCTCCTTCTCATAGTCAGTCACCTGAAAATTATTTTCACATCAATTGTTAAGTTTTGCTTGTAATGCCTGTTTTACATTGAGAACTTTTATTGATGACATACTGGAAAGTTTGTGAGGGTGGTAGGTCCCCAGTATTTGAGAGCAGCAAGATCATAGGCTCTTGCAGCTGATTCTTCCTCGTCATATGCACCAAGATAAACTGAGGTAGGATTCATATACAGTCTTAGTACAATAATATGGTGTCATGTAAGTAGAAGAGTCAGTCCTTGAGTTTACAGTTGAGAAGGTGCATGCGATTTTACCTTGCTTTCCCTTCTTCCTTTGTGTTGCATTCCATGACCCTTTGTCCCATAGGTGAGCTTCAAAGCGGCCTGTCCATCGATGCCTGAGAAGAAACTATCACTACTAGATATCTCGTGAAGCGATACACTGTAAGAATACAGCTGCTACACTTGATCTTAGACATAGGGCCTCAAAAGGTATGTGCATGAATATAATCTAGTTATGAAGCATATGGTCATGACCCTACCTTGTATATGTCCACAATTTAGAGAAAAATTAAAGGTAAGGTGTAGAATTTGGCTTCTCTTACGCTAGATGATTATAAAAGACAAGGCAAGAGCAATAATTCATTTGAGTTGTGCAACTACATCTTACTTGAAAAAGAAAAAAGCATTATATAACTTCAATGTTTGCAGTGAAGTTGATTATTCTCGTAACAGAATATTTTTTGACCTAGGTGAAACTCAAAATAGTTATAGATTTAATGACTATTTCCTATATGCTATAATTTATACACAAAGGCACACACTGTGCACATGCACAGAGGTGCTTTGGCGAGGAGTTGAACCTCTATTGGGCAAAACTGATGATATATGTCATAAAATGGAAAATTCTACTACAACTGAAAGTACCTAGAGTCAAAATTGAAATATATGTTGATGGTTTCTTGGCCATGAATCTAGGATGTAGAAAGTAAACAATTTTAAATTGTGGGGCAGGCCTAAAAAGTGGACAATTTTAAATAAAGTAATACATGTTAAGATTTATAGTTCACAGGCATCAAACTCCCTGAGGTTTTAGTGCATATACTTTTAAGCCGTTAAGGACATGATTAAGTTTTTATTAAAGCATAGGACCAACACCAATTTAATTCTTTAAATAGTCACATATTTTTCTTTGTAAACAATATTATGGTGGTGTTATTTATAAAAAAAAATCTAATGATGAAGTTAATGAATGCTTACTTTTTAAACATTGCAGTCAAAAGGTATCTGGTTATTTATTCTTTTCACTTCTTATGTCATTATGTTAGGGTTGTGGTTTATTTCCGCCACAGAGGTAGGAGAACATACTTCTATATATTCTGATGTTTAGCATAAACTTCTAGGTTAGAAATACATTTTTATCTATAAAGCAGTATATCTGTGCATATGTAGGGCATTGGGAGTATGTAAGGAAAAGATCCTTCACAAATAAATATATTCACTTGTTTTGAATAAACAAAAAAAAGGGCTTGTTTGAGAATCTGGCTAAAAGAAATATATATTGTGATCGATGAACAAAATGTTTCTTATCTAGAAATTACCTGCTAACCCCACGAAACCTGGAGCTTCTCTTGATGGTTTTCCCAGTTGGGGACAGCTCGGCTGTTCCCTCTCTGTTTCCATTGGTTGCAGTCGGCGCTAATGCTGGCTCCCTCCTCCGTCTCTTGATGCACTTGACCCCTTCAGTACCCTCTGATGGACCCGTAGCTACACTGAGAACTCTCCTTCCATTTTCATTAATCTCGCTTTTAAATGACATCATATCCATGCCTCTAATTCCTTCTGACCTCTCTCTAAATTTTTGCTGCAATGGATGATGAGACTAGTAGAGTCTGGGCATTGGTTGGGGACCTCACAAGGAATAATAATAGAGTCTGCATGTGTTTATATATTGTTCTTATGGTTTGTACTTATGCTGTAAGGGACAAGAAGAAACAACTTTAACCGATAGTTTCTAAGCAATTATGGACATAGCCAATTTGTCTTCCATCTGATTGCCAGCAGAAGCCACCAAGTTTGGATTAAAAACTAATTTGACCTCTTCATTAGAGTATAATTTATGTTCACTGTGAAGTCTGAACGAAATCGAAGGTGCATGCTAAATTGGCTTATCACTGGATTATTGAGTATAATTAGAAAAATTGTTATCTTTATGTTATTAGGTGTATATATTGAGTTATTCCTTGAGTACTATATATGTCTCATATTGTTGCCTCCACCCTCACTTGGTTTCTGCACTCGGCTTCTTTTGTTTTGCTCTGTGTATACACATCACGCACGCATTTCTTTTTTTTAGTGTCAATAGGTCCTGTCCTCTCTCTTTGATTTCTTTCGATATGTTGGAGATCCTGTGATCATCATTATCACATGTAGTTCCTCTTTTGATTTGTAGTAATAATTTGTTTACCATCTGATCAGATGCTATGGATGATCTCTTCATGCATAGATGAACAATTTTCATAACTTTGATAGTTTACCATAGGTGATATTGTAGACCACAACTGAGTATATATTTACAATTTAGGTGACAAATTATGTAGCCTTCACTACAAATGTGCCAAGCTGTGGTACATCCATTTTTAGCGGACCTTAGTGGGAATTAGGTTTTCATAATTCACTAAAGAATGTTCCGATATAGCCTTCACTATACAAATTCTTTTCACTAAACCTAATTATTTCAGTTTGAAGAAAACTCATGGATTATCAAAATAGTGAACTTTAAAGAGTGAATATGAGCTTCCTTTTTATAGATATCAATATTGTTCAGCCAAGTTTGGTAATAACCTTTTTCTTCTGCAAGTTGGGCGATTTTTATTGTCTTTGTGGGGTTTTAATCAACTCTTATTCTTTTAGTTTAGCGTTAACAACTAAAACCGAGATCCACCTAAGCTCCTATTAACTACAATCTTACCAACTCCTAGCATCTGTAGCACATTTGTCTACACTACTATTCTTGTCTTTACTAGAGGCCTCCATAGTAATCTCATTTGAATGCAATGAAGTTAACATATAATGGAAAGTGAAGATCTATTAATAAGTCCAAGATTAAGTTGCCTCTGATGACTAACAAACAAAAAAGAACGGTCCCTAATATTTTGAGAGACTTAGTTGTAGGCGAAGAAATTTGTCCTGTGAGATAACAAACAGAATCAATCTTACAATGCGCTGAGGCTGATATCAGCCTAATTCCATGTTGTTACAAAAAATAGTCCTTGGTTATTTCACCTGTTTTTTCCCCCAATATATTCTTTCATTTTGAAGCTGTTTGATTTTAGTCTGATAACAGACTTAGTGGCTGCTTTGCCTTCATTCTTTGACACTCTTTTTTCCCCTCATCCAGTGAAGACAACAAATCGTCACCGATATTTCCCATGGGGACTAAATCAGCAGTATATTACCAATGATAAGTGATTTAACATATCATTTTCTCCATCATGAGTTTGTTAGAGTACAAAGAAGCAGGAAAAGTTGGAGATACAAGGGAAACTTTGGCTAGCTCTTTGCCTTCACAATCTCTTGTAGCACCAACAATATTCTATGAACTGTTAATGTTGTTGAGTATCTATAGCTTTTAGCCAGTTTGGATGCCTTTGATTGGAAGAGACCTTAATTCTTATATCTCCGAACTATAACTGTACAAATATACATAGTTGATATAGTATAACCCTCCAATTTTTATAAGGACTACGCAAATACTCTTGTACAATATTGTTCACTTGAACATGTCTGCATGTTAATGCATCAAGAAAACACTTTGGCTGCCCGCTTTTTGTTCATTCGAATATGTCACATATTTCAGGAATATGTCACATATTTCAGAAATATGTGCACCTCTTTGGTGACCCTTTTTGATTTAATAACGTTAAATAATATTTTATAACCACCTTTTTTCTCAAAAAAAAGTTTGCAATGTTGGTAAAAGCGGTTTTTCTTTCTTTCTTTCTATTTTTTTTGGCTATTAATTTTGGTAGGCGGTTGGTTGTTATGGGAGAGGTCACAGGCTAGGTAGGGGCCAACTTCTGTGGCATGTATATGTTGATGAAGGAGACATGCATGTATCGAATACGTCTCCAATACTTGGATATTAGGATAAATTGATGAATACGTGCAGATATTCCTATAATGTATCCCAAAATGACACCTCAAAAACATACAAGAGAGGTGTTTGAGATTAAGTGAAAAATCTAATGCATGAATGATAGTTTTGTAGAAATCTATTTGACTTGTCAATGCATTTATATAAATCTTTCTTAGCAAACAACGGTCATTGCTTTCATAACTATTGTTTTATATAACTTAGGAAATCTTTTGCCTTACCCGAGTTAATTTGTGTTCTTCTAACCATTATAGCCTCATAAATTCATATCATAGATAAGTAATATTAATTCTCACACATAATTTTTTACTATTGGCATGTCTGCAACATATTTGTATCATGGATTTTCAGGATTCATCATATCCATGTACTCATATCATGTCATATTCACATTGCATACCCATGCCAGTAAAACTTATGGGCACATATTTAGAGGAATTAGCTAACTAATATGCATAATCATTTTGAAGATAAGAAAAAGAAGAAAATATCTTTAAGTTAAATTAAAATGGAAGTAAATCAATAGTTTTATGATCTTGATTTATATAATGGAATTCTGAATAGATTTTAGTCTATATTGTAATATAGTTGTCTTTGAATATTAACATGGTGTATTTACATTTTGTTATCACATATTTGCTGTAGAACATTTTCTTTTGTGTAATATAGCTGGCTATGAATAATATGGTGTATATACATTTATTCTCATGTTTATTATGTTATTCAGATATGTATGTGGAATTGCGGACATTTTGAATAATTAGCACAATCTGTATGTGTTCATATTTTAAACGGGCTTCGGATATGTTCTGGAATGGTCTTGGTAATTCAGAACTATCTATATATGTTCTCGTATTTTAAAGAGTAATGTTAATTCAATTACTGGTCTTGGATACTCAGCTCTTATTGGGGAGAGGAGAGAAAAAAATAAAGGGGCCCACTACTGTCATTGGTACTGCCACCTTATTTTTCTCCAATCGGCTCGGCCAGTGCCAGCTGGACCGATCTGAGTGTTACTATATTTTGCATGTGTAGACAACCAGACCAGATATTGACATTTGAATTTCTTATACATTCCTATCAGTGTTGAAGAAGTCAGGAGAGAAATCAGTATTGAACCAGAATTATTGTATAATTTCTCTTTCCCTCAAGGAGTTCCAGCAATTTTCCTACTGAACACTACTTAAAACATTCCAAAGGGACTGCTCCTTACTTTCATAGTATAATCCTCCATTCTCCTCATTTGGTGTACAAAAGTATAGAAAAATCTGCAGTCCCTTCAAACAAACTTCCATCATATACATCATCAATTTGATCCCTGACATTGTCTCCATTGTTCTTCTGATTGATTGTGTTTGAGTTCTTCTCCACTAGGTGCCTGAAAATAGAAGACTTGAGTAGTAGCCCGAGTGCAGTGGCAGTGGACTTGCTGCTCACAACTCGTTTCAGCTCAAACTCGTGGTTAATTGGTGACACCAATTCATCTGCATAGAAGGGTGTGTGGTGTGTAATTGGTTCGGTATTGCCAGCTGAAAACTGATTGGTTGGAAGCTGGATGTTCTGCAATTCGTCGTTATTCAACATTATATCTTGGTGTGTATTTTTCAAGGCATTTGAGGTGCCTGGCCTTAGTCATTTGATATATGTGCTCAAGTTGAAGTTTGTCACAGCATTGATCCCTTGGTATTCTATTTCTGCGATGTCATAGGCACGAGCAGCCTCTTCTTGTGTGCCTGAAGGGTGAGAGATCAAGTTCTTTAGATGTAGTGCAGAAAAACGGCAGATATATCCACATACAGATACAAAAATATGAATGTTAGTATCGCATACTTGCTGTATGCATCGAGATAGAGGTATTTGTTTCCAAACACTCTCCCAATTCTTGCTTCCCATCTTCTGTCGTGATGATGCCTGCAGTTCGTCCAAATTATTACATCTCAATAATTTTTCTACATGGTCTAAGCCTTATACATAGAGTTTTGCTTGTTAACTGATCAAGTCTGAAGGCAGATATTGTTTTCTAGGTTCAACAAATACATACATACATGTGTGTATGTACATACCTATGCGTGTATTTATTTGTTTATTATATGTACATAATATACCTTGCAACTCCTCTATACTTGGATACACCTCTTGAGAAGCCACTGCTCTTCCTGGAACAGACACAAATCACGCAAACGTTATAATGCTAATTTTAATCAAATATTTACTTTGCAAATACTCAAGTGTTGGAGATTATTTGAACACTATACCTCCTGAGTGAGGCTAGGTGCTCCTCTTTGGTCACAGTCTGCATTGATGGCAACTCACTCTCATAGTCAGATATCTGAAATTAGTGAGTGATTAGCACTTAACGATCAGTCTAATACTGTATTTATCCATTTGTTCATACTTGGAAATAGTTAATGACATTGTATTAGTTGAGATTTGGGCATACAGGAAAGTTTGTGAAGGTGGTAGGTCCCCAGTATTTGAGAACAGCAAGATCATAAGCTCTTGCAGCTGATTCTTCCTCATCGTATGCCCCAAGGTAAACAGAGATGGAATTTGACAAACAATTAGTCAAGTGCAACATGGTTAGCTATGAACTATAGTTCTCTAGTTTAGTATGAGAAGAAAAAACTTGAATTTTTTTTTTCTTTTTCAGTAGAAAAGGGGAGTGAGAAATTTAGTATATCTGCCATGCTTTCCCTTCTTCCTTTTTGTTGCATTCCGGGATCCTTTGTCCCATAGATGAGCTTCAAACCGCCCAGTCCATCGGTGCCTGCATGATCAAATAGCTATCACTGATTTGTTTTACTCAAAAATGATATATGATTTTAATTTATTTAAAGGGACATTTCGCTACGCCTCCTATGTTGAACCTGTAATTAGGAAAAAAACTCAGCTTCATAATTTTATTCGCTTCAGCACTTTCTTTTTTAAAGTAAGGATGTGCGCCCACGTGTCAAGCGCTGAAGCGCTCATCAACGATGAAAAGACGAAAATGTCCCTAAGTAATCGCTTCAAAAAAATTGGACCGCTTCACAAATGTCTTATTTCTGAGGATTACGACTATGATCACAATCCTCACAAAATGATCACAATATAAAGGACTGTGACTATGATCACAATTCTCACTAAAAAATGTCTTATTTCTGAGAACTGTGATTATGATCACAATTCTCATAAAATGATCGCAACCTTATTTCTGAGGACTGTGATCATGATCGCAGTTCTCATAAAATGCACTATTTATAGAATTGCGATAATAATCGTAGTAATCACAAAAATGTCATGTTCTGAGTCTTTATATTATTGTGACCATGATCGTAGTCATCTTTATTAGTAGTGCGATTATGATCACAATATTCACAAAAAATGTCTTATATTTGAGTCTTTATGAGGACTCAATCATGATCACAGTTCTCACAAACTATCTTATTTTTTGAGGTTTTGTCTCCTCACAAATACCCTGTTTCTGAATCAGTCCATACAAAACTCATCGCGAGCACGAACAAAACGAAATTTGTAAAAAAATCGACCCAAAAAAAAATTCTAGGGGCTCCGCTCCCGACCCTGAGAGGGGGCTCCTCGCCCACCTTCTAACCCCCACGGTGACCTGACCGCGCAGGTCGACCCTCAAATTACTCTATCTCAGAGTGAAGGTTGAGGGTTGAGTCAGATACAATGGGGAAGGGTAAAATAGAAATAAAAATATATAAATAAGTGGTGGTAGGGGGAATCAGTTTTTGCTGACATGGATGATGCTGTAGTGAATCAATTATGACGCTGAGTTTTTTTCCCCTAATTATAAGACAAAGTAAGTGGTTGTAGTGAAATATTTTTTATTTAAATTGGTTTTATTGAATATTATTGATTTTATTTCTGCATGAAAATATGTTGAGTTTTGAGCTTTATTTACTGTGTCAGTTTTAAACATCACTGACTCCTTTAACTTTTTTGGCTTCTGTTGGAGCTAATAAATCCTGTCTGTTTGTATATAACAAATATACCAACTAATGCTTTTAACTCAAAAACTATGCATAATGAATCAATGATCCCTTTTCTTCTGAAAAAAATATTAATTTTACAAAAATAAAGAGATTCAAATAATAAAATAACTTTAATTTACATTATTTACATCTATTTCTTGATTGAATGAGTTTGACAGGTTTCATTGTGTACTCATAAAATATACATTATTTACATGATTTTTTTTTTTTGTTGATTTAAAGGAAAAAAAGTATTGTCAATGCACAAAGTAGGAGAACATATATTAGTGAAACTACTTGAATGTCATGATATATTGATATAGATGATGACATGTGGGGTGAAGAGCATAAAGCTCTACATGCAAGGATTATGTATGATCAAATCCTTTGTGGTTGTGTTTCTTCTCTTATATAACTATGTCATCCTTTATGTATATTCTGGACTAGTTTGGCATATTGTATGTTGGAAGGTTACATTAGATTTTGTATGCAGTGCTTCTTTGTTTCCTTCCTTTTCTTCTGTGAGACAAAATATGAAGCATATCACCAGCTGATGCAGCAAGTGAGATTTGAAGTTCAGACTTTTTTATTTTTTATATGTTTTGGATACAATACAGTATCTAAGACTTCAAGAACCTAACTATAGTTACCTGCTAAAACTTAGAACTCCTCTTGATGATGCCGCCCGTTGTGGACTGCTCCGGCATCTCTCCACCGCCATTAGCAGATGCCATCGCTGGTGGCTTCCTCCGCCTTCGCTTGACAATCTTAACTTCTTCAACCCCATCCGAGGAACCCCTCACTGCGCCCACAACTCTCTTTCTAGTGCTGTTTTCTTCACTCTTTACGAACATTACATCCGTTTTCTTCTTCCTTTTTTTCTCTCTTTTGTCACCTTTCTCCTCTCAAATTTTTGGTAGTTTTATGAGTTGATTATTAGCCTTGATATATGTTGTTTTGGTTTAACTTTGTGATTTTTTTGGTAATTTGAGGAGAGAAGACAAGATTAGGCGATAAAATCGAGATTAGGTTAAGGACTGGGAACAGAAGTTACCTGTAAAATTTATGGCCTACTGTTTTTAGTTTGATGTGGGCATGAAAATGGCATCAAAACTAGGGCCTATTCAATGATTATAATCTTTGTTTATAATAAGTTTCTTTCGGACACTAATATCTAATTATTAGAATTAGATGCCTTGAAAATATTTAGTCCAAACTTAATTAATCATATATCTAATCACCTTCTTGCTCGATGTAACCCAACTCACAATTTTTCATTTTGTTTAACAAAATTCAAGATAGAAGAAGAGAAAAAAAATTTAAAAAGAAAAGAAAAGAAAAGGGGAAATATAATAAGAACATAAAAACTCAAACCCTCTATATTAAGAAAGAGGTTAATATGTGTTTAGCTTGACAATTAGAGTTTGAGAATAATGTGCCTAGACAAATCAAGAACTAGTCAAATAAATAATTTTAAATAAAAAATAAAAAAACTATAAAATAGAATCTTTCGTTGGATGTCTATTAAATGCAAAGCCACCTCATATTCTCATGAAAACAACCGACTTTAAGATGGATGAACTCATTATCAAAGAGGAAACTAATGGACATAATAGCACCAGATTTTGACATCCATTCTCAATATCATGCTCAAAAATAATTAAGATATGCAAAATAATTAAGAAGAAGTACGCCATCAAAATTTCAGCCATAAACCTCAAAAATTTAGAAACATATGCAAGTTAAAGAACCTCCAATTGATGTATTTAAAGAATTTTTCTCCTCAATATGAGAGAGATCACGAGTTATGCAACAAAATTCATTTGAAAGTTAATGCAGTATCATTTACAGGATGTAAACTTGGAACTCGAAAGCAAATAATTCATAATTCCTCTACCTACAGAACAAACAAGAGTAGCAAAAGCTAATATACACATTACATGAATGAACTTATCTACTTCATATGGAGCTCTGAACCGTACCATCTCCCTCAAATTGCTGAACCCCCGTATAAGAAGTTCTAATTGCATGCAGCTCGGCGACGACATTTGTCATCTGTGGCCGTGAGCTCGGAATTTCTCTCGAGCACCAGAGGCCGATGGCAATCATGGGAAGCAAGAATTCTTGCAGTAGTTCTCTAGCAGTGCTTTCGTTCAGGTAGCTCCCTCCCTTGTCCTTCTCTAACAAAAACACTTGAGGATCCACAATCTCCAGTATTCTCTCTGGAAAGGCCATCTCCACGAATTTACGAAGTACCATGCCGTCCTTGAACATGTCATCTGTAGGTCTGTTTCCAGTGAGTAGCTCGAGAAGAAGTACTCCGTAGCTATACACATCACCTTGCGTGGAGACTTGATCGCTCATCCCATACTCTGCAGTTTACAATGTGAACTCTCGGTAACGATATTTCCAATATAAAAGTTAAATTTATGGGAAAACTAGAAAAGAATGGGGTCTCACAGCTTAGAAATTAAATCTGGGCAGGTCTTTTAAGGCCTTCGTTTTGTTTTCCTACAGGATTTCAATTAGGATTTTTTTTTGTTGGAGAATAATAAAATAGGCTTTTTAGATATATATCCCCCAAATGTTACCTATTTAGAAATTTACTCGGCAAATTTATCCTGCAAATCTTTTGAGTTCTTTGTTGTTACTATTCAAGAATTAAACATGATACCTGTTGCTATTTAGATACCTAATAATTAATAAAATTGACTAATCTACTCTCCCTACTCTAATCCACATCCCAATCCTAACCCAACTTCTTCTTCTTCTTCCTTTACGAAGGGGTAGCAACAAGTCTAATGCTATTGCCCCCTCATTCTCTATTTTTCTTTTATATTTTCTTTTTCTAAAGAAATATAAAAGAGTAGCAGGATAACTAATATATTATTCTTATTCCATTTAAAAACTAACAATAATGGTAATTTTTTTGAAAAATTTCTTCCCCCCCCCCCCCCCCCAAGCGAATGATATTAACTTTTTTTTAATAATAAGAACCCACGTGTATTGCTCTTGTGTAAAAAAAAAATGTGTAGATTATAAGTGTGTGGGTAAAGTTTTTCAAATTTCTAAGATCCAAAAACTAACTCTGTATTACACATAAATAATATTATCTCTAATTGTTCATTGTAATCTAACTCTATATTACACATTCACATATAGTTAGACTACACACACATATATCTAAGTTTTTAGCACACATATCTAACTCTATTTTACACATAGATACACATACATCTAACTAGTTTGTAGCACGTGTGTATGAAGGCTCACAAATGATGTGACTTGCTTTTTTCCCTCAATGCATTTCTGTGTTCAAATAGACAGCCTCCGATGACCCTTTTCAAGCTTGAAAGTATTGGGACTCACCTCATTTATGTGTTTCCATATTTCAAGGGGGTGAATGTTTGGCAACCATAAAGGGCTGCCCAACATAGAGACAAAAAATTAGATTCAACATTTTCTCCATTATATATTCACTAATGACCCATAGTTACTTTATTCTCTAGTTACTATTCTCCTTTTGAAAATTTGAGCGGCTCATATCACATTGGAAATATAGGATGAGAGATGTGGTAAACTACCTTTTTAAGATTTAGTGAAATTTTTTGACTCATATGTATGGATGTACGGATGTGCATGTACATATGCCATTTACTTTGCATGCATTAACAGACTAACCTATAAGATCTTTAAATTAGAAACCAAAAAGAATCTTTTACAAGACTTTCCGGCCAAAAGGCCGCCATTTCTATCTTTTTTTTTTT
>JAVJIF010018669.1:92500-93557 GCA_038442645.1 Agave tequilana | reverse complement strand
TTCTTTATAAAATGCAGGCCCATTGCTAAAGGATAGGCCAGAGAAACGAGCCCAAAACCTATTTATTCAGAATAAATTCGAAATCAGGGAATCAAGAAAAAATCTTGGCATATCAGAGAGGTTGAAACCAGTTGAAATGAATCCTCCAAATCAAGCGGTTGAATCCAACAAATCAAAGATCGTTTCGTCAAATCTGGGAGCTGCAACAGTAAATCCAACAAGACAAAAGGAAGCCCAAAGCCACGCCAACTATTCCTCCACCTGGATGTGGCCAATTAGCCACATCCAGGCCACGGATCCACGGCCTAGCCGCGGCTTGTTGGTGGAGATAAGGGGAGCGTTTGCTCCCTTATCCCCCCCTCACTCCCTTCCCTCTGAGGTTTTGCCTATAAAAGCTTGGGTTTTGTACTGAAAAATTAGCGAAGACTAAGTTTAGAATTTTTGTTTATACTTTAAGGTTTAGGCTCTTTGTTAGATAGTACAAAAGTTATATTTTTGTTTTGTAATTTGTAGCTCAGTACAAATACCTGTGAGAGAGAGGAATTGAGTGCTTGTAACTTGAAGATTGAAGTGACATCAATACAAGAATCGAGCTACATTTTCTTCCACTCGTTTACGGTATATCTTGCGTTATTTACTTGCATTGTTCTTTATCTTCTATGAGTAGCTAAATCGATTTTCTGGGCTCACTATTACTCCTCTCTCTGTTCCCTCTTATCTTTCGAATGGTTTTGATGAAATGACCCAATGAATCATTTGCATGCCTAACTTAAGCCTTTCTTCTTGAAAGTGTTCTTGAAGGCACATGAGGATGGGTTTGGATTTTTAACTTCTATCTCTTTTCAAAACGTCTCTTGAACTTGTTTTTATCTCATACTTGAACTTCTTGATGATTTAATTCAACTCAAGACGATTTCTTAAAGAAAAAATTAACCTTTCAAAAATCTTATGTGTTTTGCTTAAAACTTTCTAGAATCAATCTTAAGTTTTGCCTATGATCAAGTTGAGGCATTAAGACTTTCAATTGAAGAACATGTCATTGAGTAGTGAGATAGTG
>JAVJIF010018669.1:0-87500 GCA_038442645.1 Agave tequilana | reverse complement strand
CGACAACTAATAGAGGTGTGCTATGCGGACGAGGGGTGAAGTTTTTGATTCATTTGCTCTATAAGTATTTTAGGCTGCTATATGATTTGATCTTCAATCTGAAAGTCCACAAGTCAGGTAATTAAATATGAAGCTGGACATGACTGCTCATGGCGGCTTTTTCATTTGACATCCCTTAGAAGCGAGTCCTTGATATAGGTACCAAGCATTTTTATTTAATTTGAATTTATAACTTAAACTCCCTTTTTGTGGTTCTTGTTATTCTATTTGTAAGTGACTTGATTATTTGACTGATGATTGAAACCATTCTTGCACGAGAATGTAACAAACTCATTGTATATGAAACACTACACAAAATTAAAATTCATGCCTTTGTCTAATAGAGAAATTTAGACATAAACAAGGACATTTCAAAGCATAATTTAAGTTTGTTTGAAATGAAAATACACCTAAAGGGGGGTGAATAGGTGTATGGCTAATCTAATGACAAATGATGCGGAATAAAAAACTAATTGAAACACACCAAGTGTAACCAAAGAGTGTAGCCAAATTTTCGGTGACGGGCTCTAGACTATCTCCTCTAAATTTTCTAAATAAGAGTTGAGGTGCTATATGAAGCTCTCTTAGTTCAACACTAGTGAGGCACACAATCAATATCAAGCATATAGATATGAACAATAAGATACAATGCAAGATATAAGGGAGAGTGTAACAGATAGTGGATTAAACGCAAACACAAGATATGTTTTGAGGTTTGAGCCACTGCTCTACGTCTCTACCTTCACACAGAAGGATTTCACTATTTGTCTACACAGGACTTCCCACATAAGAAACCTCCACTGAGGATTTGACAAATACAAATTAGGAGTGCACAACTCCTCTCTCCAACAATACAACCTCTACACAAGAGACTAGGCACAACAATAATCACCTCTACACTTAGAGGGATGGGCACTAAGCCAAACAACAATCACCTCTACACTTAGAGGGACAAGGCACATTGCCAAACCACAATCACCTCACACTAGAGGGATAAGGCACTAAGCCAAAACTCCACCACAATCACCTCTACACAAGAGGGATAACAACAAACCTAAATCACAACCTCCTCTACACTTAGAGGGACAGGCACAAACCAAAGCTAAGAAGATTACAATACTTGGTGATCACAAAGATCACAAAAACTTTGGTGCTCTCAATAGATCACAAATCAATTTTCTCACAAAAACAAGATCCTATAGATAGGATAGTGATGATAGCTCAAGTGTGAGAAAACAAGGAGTTTGGAAATCAAAATAACAAAGAAAAACACTTGGGAAATACTAGAATGAAATAGAAATGAAGATCAAAACAATTTTCTCAAAGACTCTCTTTTTCCTTGATTTTTTCAACCCTTGAAAATAAAATAAACATAAATCTTTATAGCCCAAAAGCTCTTTAAAACTTTCTTCTAAAACACTTGTAAAATGAGAATTTTTGCTCTCTAAAAACTTGTATAAAACAACCCAAGAGGGGGCTATTTATAAGCCCTCTAAAAAACTAGCTGTTGGCTGTCTGGAATGCCCAGACTGCCCCTCCGGTCGACCACCTGGTCGACTGACCAACGGTTATTTTTCTGACCGTTGTGCCTCCGGTCGACCGGGCCACGCCATTAGTCGACCGCCCGGTCGACTAGCCAGCACCCGAGAGGGGTGCTTTCAGTCGGTCGACCGCGGCGATCGACCGGCCTTCTATGGCTGGCCTGTGCACGTTCTCGTGCACATTGGTCGATCGGCCCGGTTGACCGACCCCTGGTCCGGTTGACCATCTGGTCGATCGACAGTGTCTCTGACTGGGAATTTAGGACTAAAAACCTAGTCTTTTTAACTCCAATAAAATCTCATAAAATCACATAAATTTCATAAAAATAAGTTCTTATAAGATCTTTGAATAACAAATATGTGTGACAAAAATTCAACACATATTACAAATAATTTGAACTATTTTTGTGATATTGAAATTTTTCCTTCAAACAAAAATCATATTTTACAAAAACCAAACTTTGAAATGAAAAATCGTTTTCTCCAAAATTTATATGGATACTAAAACATGATATTAAAACCATACTTGAAGCATAGAGTGCATGGATAAAATCCAATACACATGAAAATGGTATATCTATGTTTTTGACATGAAATCCAAAATTGGTTAAACCGAAAATCAATAAACTTTAAACTTGTGTGTGTGAGAGAGCTTGAGCATACCAACACTATCTACCCTTTATAAAAGATCTAAACATAAACTAAACAAACTGAAATCTTCTTGTAGAACTCCTCCTCCAAGTCGACTCGAACCAAAACACGATCCGAAGAGCTTGACTCCAACCGAGTGCTAGATGTGATCTTGACGCGCGAGCTCTTGAACCAACACCTGTTAGCTCTCAAAACTACTTTGCTGAAGCTAAACGCATACTAATATCTTGGTCAATAACTGAAATTATATAAACACAAGATTATTAGTAAACTATAACTACATGAGTTAATCATCATCAAAACTGGAGTGATGGGCCTTTGGGCCAACATGAAAGACATAGGTGAAGTAGTTTATGTCTGCCTCATCACCCAAGTCTACGACAAGAGAAACAGAATTGTAGAATATTCCAACAATAACAACGAAAACCATCAAAGGTACATCAAGTAGAACCAACATTTCGATCTATCCTCTACCTGACTGTTTCTAAGAGCGAACAATTGACAATAACGCGTGATATTAAAAGTTGATTTCTTTCGATATTTATCAATTGTAATCTTCCCAAACCTAGGATTATGCCATGGGTTAGCACTATCTTACATCCTTCCATATTTTCTTCAAGCATGGGAGATTGAAAAGCTATCTCCATTCATCCAGCTCTCAGATCAAAATGAGCAAGGGTCATTACTATTCTTCTAGACTAGCTAAGAATCAACATTAGCAAAAATGAATAGATATATCTATTCCTGCAGTCAACTTGTATTAAGACTCAGGGAGTTGGTATAATTAATAATCTCATGTTTAATTATAACGAATGAGGCTGGATGATAATTTTCTAACTACACATGTATAGAAAGTCACTAGACATTAGAAGAGAATCATCACACGCTAGTATTGTGATTTAATTGGAACAAATATGAAAGAAGGACTTCTTTACATAAAAAAATTCAATCTTTTTCAACCAACATCCCATAAATTTAAAAAATTTAGCTTGAAGAAGAACACCCACTTCAAAATTTACTTAAAGTATGAAAGCATCAAGGATTACCAATGAGGAGAGCCCTTCAATGACTCAGTGATAACCCAAATTGAAGTAAAAATGAGTCCTATAGAGAATTAAATTAGAGAAGATGCATTCTTCAGAGATGAACTAAATTGAATCAAGAATGAATTAAGAACTCCCTCACCTCCTTGTCGATGTCATCTCCACCAGACGCCACCACCCGCGCCGTCATCAGGCCAGCAACATGATTAGTGTCCATAGTTGCTTATTTCATACCACATTTTCACATTTATTCTATATAAAATTCTATTAATAATATTTTCTTGTATGTTTCTAAATCCATGGCATGAAATAAGAAGAAGTCTAAAATCTCATTTATTTGGTGATTTTTAGAGCCTAAATATAGACATTGACTTTGAAAGCCATTCTGCTGCTGGGAGCAGAAAACAAGGAACTAATAGCCTGTACCTATACAACATAGCAGCCATAACCTGCACGCTTCGGTGCTGCGAGCCTGGCAGCAATATGGCCTGCTATACAGTAATGCCATGCATCGATCTTCGACGCGTGGCCTCGTATCGACATCCCAGAGCTCCCTGTGTTCTATAAATACCCCAGGTTGGCCAGGGAAGAAAGGAGGAGAGCTTGTAGTATAGTTTTCTCCCCTTAATGTAGTTTTCTTCTTTCTTTCTTTTCTTTTATAGATCATGTAATAGGGAAGAGAGTTATTTATAAGATAGAAGAGAAATTTCTGGTAATGGAGGGCGAGGCTCTATGAAAGGTTCTTCCTTTATCTCTACTTTTTTCTTCTCTGACTTCTTACATGTTTAACTAACTTTTCTCTCATGGAAACTAACTACTAACCACTAACTATGCTAACTCTTTATTTGATAACCACATGAATCTAATAGCCTCTACTTGGCCTTACTCTTTCAAGAGCAATTGATGGCTCATGATGATGGATTCTAACACTCTCACATCTAACTCTCTAACAAGCTAACATTACTTTATTTTACTCTAGTGTAGTTTTAATAGTTTAATTGTAGCTTGCACTTATTTGTTGAGTTTGAATGTGAAAGTCATCTTATGGGTCATGCTTTAAAAAGCTCTTGAAGCCAAGGACTAGTAATGACCAATGATCCATCTGAGGCAACTATCACTAAGAGCTTAGGATGTTAGTGAAGTCATTAGTAGTTAGTAGCCATGAGTTTTCTTGTATCTCTTTTTATCATTTTTTTTACTTATTTTTAAAAATCACTTCTCAAATAATCATTCTTCTATGTCCTCTCTTTTGTTTTCACTGTACTCTTCTCTTTTCATTCTTTTTTTTCTTTTGATTCTTTGAAACATAAAAGAATCGTTAACATAGACATGAACATACCATTAAAACTTCTATCGCTTCCCGTCCCTGTGGATTCGACCCATTTAGCCTTTATGTTATATAGAAGTATCGAGGAAGCCAAAGCGCACACACTTTAATTTCTGATTTCAAAATGACACTTTTCGTGCACGGTGTCCCCCAATCAAATTTTGGAGTGGTGAGTATTCCTGCTTGTCACGCAGGTGACACGATTGCACTGAACATATGCAACAGGCCTTTAAACCTCTAGGTTTCTCCTAGAGGAGGAGTTATGTCTCTTAAGAATTTTTAGCGGATTACACCCACAAAATCCATAAAGAAAGAAATCAAATATTAGTATTTTAAAAACGCGTTTTGAAAGAAAGAAAAGTGTTGAAATTTTTTGCGAAAGTTTAAGTGATCCAAAGTCATACCTTAACCAGAAATTATTCTTCCTTAAACTACGTCTAAATGCAAAATCTTGTTATAAATTAAAGGTAAGAATTTAAAATTGAATTGATTATTTGATCTTTCATAAAACTCTTAGATAATATGCACTTTGTGAACTGTGAAGATTTTTGGGATATCGACTCTAACTTTCATACAATTTATCATTTTTTCTTTTTTCTTCTTCCTTTAGTTTTTTAGGCTTTCTTGTAGGTAGTGAGCTTTTAGCCGATGACTCCCAAACCAGATGATTTTAGGGCACCAGATGAGAAAAATCCCTCGAACTTAAGAACTTGAGTAAATAAAGGCCACAAAACTAAAGGGGATTATTTTATTTCTTTTGTCCACCATTTTAGACATGAATAATCATGCTTCCTTAGGCATAATTACCCAGCTTCAATAATGAAAAACACCTAGAGGGGGGGTGAATAGGTGTGAGTGCTAATCTAAGAAACTTAATGCAAACTAAGTGCGCTAAATGCGGAAGCTAATGCAAATTATGCACAAACTAATACAATACAACAAGTGTAGCCGAATTCCCCTTGCGAGGCTCTGGACTAACTCCCCTTGATTCCCTTGAAATGGGTTGAGGTGCTATGTGAAGCTCTTGTTGGATGAGTATAAGTTAGGCACACACACATAAGCAATTCAAGCAATATGAAATACACACAATCAAGCCAAGCATATAATAGATATGACAATAAGAAATGCAAGGCACAACACAAGCAATATATGATATGAATGAATCAATGCTCAACACAAGCAAGTATGATATGATGATGAGTATGATGCTTTGCACAATTATAAGAGAGAGAGTTAGAGAGACAATGGAAGCAATCGCAAACACCAAGATTTGTTTCGAGGTACGAGTACCCAACTCTACATCCCCGCCTACACCACCGTGTAGGATTTTCACTATCTCAACTCCCACCGAGGGAACCTCTACCAAAGAGGATTTCTTACAACTCTAGGAGTACCGAACTCCTCTCTCAAACAACCACCTCACAACGAGGGGTAAGGCCCGTAGCCTATACAACAACCAATACAACCACAACCTCTACCGAAGAGGCTCACAACAAACACAATCACCTCTACCCAAGAGGGATCCAAACCAATACCACTCCGATCACCTCTACCGAAGAGGGATTCACAAAAGCAAGGAGGGTTTACAACAATGAGGTTTACAACAAATAACCTCAAACACTTCTCTCTTTCTTTTTCTCTTATCTTTTTTCACAAAAACAAGATCGTAATAGTTTAGGATAGAAGATAGCTCAAGTGTGGAAACAAGGTGTTTTTGGAAACCAGAAACAAAGAAAAACTACTTGGGAAATCTCTTATATATGATAGAAAATGAAATACCAAATCAAAATCCCAAACCCTAGTTTTCTTTGATTTTCAAAAACCCAAAACAAATAAAGATGAGAAGTTTTTGCACTTAAAACTCTTTTGAAAACTCTTTTAAAACCTTCAGAAATCAGAAATTTTTCTCCTTAAAAAACTTGACCAAAATCCCCAAAGAGATGGGGTTTATATAGCCCCTATACAAAACTAGCCGTTAGGCTGAGTTGGCAGTCTGACAGACTGCCGGTCGACCGGTCCGGTCGACCGCCAACGGTCAAAAATGTGACCGTTGGGCAATAGCGGTCGACCGGCCCGGTCGACCGAAAAAACCCGAGAGCAGAGCTCTCAACTCGGTCGACCGGCTCGGTCGACCGTCCACTGTGCCTAACAGACGTGCACGTCTGTGCACGTCGGTCGACCGGATCGGTCGACCGGCCCTTGGTGCGGTCGACCGTCCCGGTCGGCCGACCAGCCTGTCAGCACAAAACCAGGTCAGAAAAATTTGGAAAAATATTTTCTAAAGAATCTTTATCTCTTTTAAAATACCATAAAAATTGTTTTATCATTTTATGTTGAAACATAAACATGTGATAAAAATTTCAAGACAATATATCACATATCAATTCATTTTTGTGTCTTGCCAATTTTATCAAAAATAAAACTTTGTATTTTTATCAAACTAGATTTTTCCAAAAATGAATAGGATAGTCAAAATAAGTTTGTCTATAAGTTAAGCATGTATGTATATAAAAAATATCTACTATACATATAAATCTTGAAAACTTGTTTTGATCAAACTATCATGAAATCACACATCAAAACATAAAACGTGTGTGTTTGTGCACTTGAGCATATCAACTATACTAAGCTTTACAAATGGATCTAAAACTCACAATCTAAACTAGGATACCTAAGTCTTCTCTGACGATCTTCATCTTCAAGTAGACTTGCTCCAAAACTCCGTGATTCTCCAAGTGCAAAGGTATGATCTTTAAGCTTTGGCACCGGAATCATCATGATAAGCTTCCAAACACCTCTTGTTGAAGCTAATCACCAACTAATATCCTGTTAATGATCTGAAACTTAGAAACACAAGAATATTAGTAAACATAACTACATGAGTGTTGATCATCATCAAAACTAGAGTGGAAGGCCATTGGGCCAACAATCTCCCCCTTTTGATGATGACAAAACTCATGGAGTTATATATGCATGGATTAAAGATAAGCTTCAAAGAAGCTCCCCCTTAACTCATGCATAGGGATAAACAATAAAATATATGCAATTAGTATTAAACATGAAACATGCGTATGCATAAACAATAAATGGTTCTAGATATCAAATGGAATATTCAAAACAAAATAAGCTCTAGATACCAATTACAAGCAAACTCTATATATCAATTAAACTTAATATACAATTAAACTTAATATTCTTGATATTAAAACATATATTGCATATAAAACATAAGTATGCATATAAAACTCAAATACTTCTCCCCCTTTTTTGTCAATCATCAACAAAGGGTAAACAATCAAAACCAAGCTTATCTTTAACTCATGCATAGGGATAAACAATAAATATATGCAATTAGTATTAAACATGAAACATGCGTATGCATAAACAATAAATGGTTCTAGATATCAAATGGAATATTCAAAACAAAATAAGCTCTAGATACCAATTACAAAGCAAACTCTATATATCAATTAAACTTAATATACAATTAAACTTAATATTCTTGATATTAAAACATAATATATGCATATAAAACATAAGTATGCATATAAAACTCAAATACTTCCCCCCCTTTTGTCAATCATCAACAAAGGGTAAACAATCAAACCATAGATAAAATGAGGGGTAAAAATCTTTCTCTTTTTGTCAATCAAAACGATGCAAACAATGTTCTCCCCCTTTTTGTCTAAAACAAAAACAAAGTCAATAAGGGTGACTATCAATTTGGATATCAATAGAAAATATGTCAATGAAGCATCTTGATACCAAATGAAAATAAATAAAGATCAATAAATGTTATATGCTATATACATTCATGAAGAGGAAGACGCTAAGTTAGCTTCCCTACACATATGCATTACATGAAGAAGGGATGACAAGCCCCAATTCACATAACACATATTATGTAATGCATAAGAGGAGATGTGAAGCTCCCCCTACACACGTGTATCATATAAAGAAGAGTTGTCAAGCTCCTCAATTATAATATACTCAACATGAATCCATATGTAAGAGAGATGTTAAGCTCTCCTTGCATATAGGAAATACAAATCAAAACTTTTGTGTATTCTTTTTAAACAAAATTTTGAGATATCAATTGAAAATCATCATCATGAAAACATCGATACCAATCGAAATTAAACATAAATCTTGAATATCTAAACATGAATCTTGATACCAATTGTAGAATATTTTCATTTTGAACATATATACAAATTTGATGTTGATATCATATGTTCAAAATAACAACTTTTAATCATAAAGAGTGGGAGTACAAATACCAATTGAAATACAAAATCAAATTTTCTCCCCTTTATGAGATACAAACTAAAGACATGCATAGTCTTGATAACAATTTAAAAGTAATCAATTTAAACAAAATTGAAACTCAAGCACTAGCATAAATACAAACATATATATGTATGAAAGATAGATACCAATAGAAATTGATATACTTGGAATTTAAAGCATACATACATACAAAACATATATGAGTATACAAGAGGATCAAGATGATACCAATTTAAAGAGTTCAATGATACAAATTGACATAACAATAAGTTCAAGTGTATACATCATATCATCTACCACCCAATCATAATTCAAGTTTTAAAGATTTTCAATTTAGGGCATACATGAACATGATCTCCCATCCTACCGCCCTTCGAAGGTAGGGGTTTTCAAAGATAGATTTGAAAATGTAGTTTTGTTTGAAAATCACTACCAAAATGAAGAACACCGCAACTAGTTAAATGGAAAACTTGTTAACTAGCACGAAATCCTTCAAGTAAGGAATAAAAAACAAATTGAAATTCACATGATAATCATCACTCTAACCAATAAAGCATAACTCATGAAACAAAACATGAGCAATAGATATGAGTGTACAAATAATATGTGAAGATCATAATCATGAAAAATATTTCATTAAGCTCAATTATTCCTTAAAACACGAAATCATCAAAACTATCTAATTTTCAAGGCATATGTATGTCTAATACAAACTAAAGTATACATACATATCCAAACATAAAGAGTCCACAAATATATGCATTAAGGCACGTGGCTCAAAAAGGATACTCATGTATAGTCAATAGTTTGGATAAGATGGACATATACATGAAGTTAAATATAAACACAAAAACATGAATCATGAATAACTAAATTTTTATTAAAGCAATATTCATTTCAAGGTATATGTATGATTTGTCAAACATGAAGTATACATACATATCCCTAAACACAATTGAGTCCATATATATAGATTTGCATGAAAGGCAAATGACTCAAGGGGTATACATGTATATCTTAAAGTTTGGCAATACAAACATATACATGAAGTGAAAACTCATAAAACAAATCCAAAAATAGAATACAAGTTAAAATGTGTGAATCATCAAAACTAGACTATACTAGCACATCTAATGGGTTCAAATAAGCAATCAAGCTCATACATATATAGATTTATTTGTAGCCCACTATATGTACAAGTATAATTCCTAGTCTTAATGAAAACTAACATCTAAACATATATTCAAAACATGAAGCATTAAAACACAATATAAAAATCATCATGATAAAACAAATACATGATTATTATGTGAATTCACATGTATTAGATTCATGATGTACATTATAGCTTAAACAAAAGTGAGAACACTAAGAATGGGTTCATACAAGCATGTGTGTCTCAAATACTATATATGTATGTCAAGGATCTAATAATCATGGCATTTACATACTAATCCATAGACAATGAAAACATGCTATAAAACATTAATATGAAAGCATGTAAACAATAAATGGGAGTAAAGGATTGTTACCAAACCGAAGAAGCAACTCTCCTTGTCTCCAAACATAGTGGTCATCTCCACCAAATCTTCCCTTGAAAGTGATGCATCCATTTGATTTCCTTTAAGTCCGGAACGCATCCACTCCAAGGTGTCATCACTCTCACGTCATGTGAGAGCCCACACCTACATCAAAAACAATAGGAGGGGTGGTCTTTGGTACCCATACTCTTTTGGGTCAATGGGGGTTAGTATCTTCTCTAACCCAAACAAAATTCTTTGCTAAATTAGGAGTATGTAATCTATCATAGCAAAATTTAGCAAGGTGGCCCTTACGTCCACAATGTGTACATGTGTACACATGAGCATACATGTGATGGGTGTGTCCGTGAGGAGCATGTGTATGCCGTGGAGGGTGTGCATGCATAAAAGATGGAACTTGTTTCTTTCGAACCAAGGTTTCCAACCGTGAGTGGTTCATGGCACATTGGCTCATAGTGGAGCCCAAACAATCAACCTTCTTCTTAAGCAAACAAATATCATCATTAATCTTAGAAGAAGAAGTGTGGCATGCAATAGGTGAAGTGTGTGATACTATCCTAGCATGGCAAACATGTGTATCAATCTTATTTTGCAAAACAATGTTTTTCTTTAAACAAACATCTAGATCATTTGAAATAGAAATAATTTTATTTTTCAAATTAACATTCTCTTTTAAAACAAAATCAACTTTTGAAGACAAGTTCTCATTTTCTTCAAAAGAACATGGCAATTATTTTTAGATTTTAAAAATCATTTTCTTTAAGTGCAAGATCAAGTTGAGATTTTAATGAATCCCTCTCATTAGTAATCTCCTCTTTCTCTTGCAAAACAACATCAAGTCTAGCAATCAAATTTTTATTTTCATCATTAATGCCTAGACTCTTCTTTTTCAACAAGTTATATTTTTCTATTAGTTTTTCACAAACAATAGATAGTTCTTCATTTAAAGCATGGGGATCAACAAAATCATTTGAAGAACTAGCACAATCATTACTATCTAGTTGAGTTTTCGATTGTACCTCAAGGGAGTCATCCCTTGGACCATGTAGCATTGTTGCGGTTCGGATTCTCCACTAGATTCCTCTTCTTGTTGGATTGGACTTGAAGCTCCGAGGTGGTGGTGGTTGTCATTTGTTCACACTGTAAAGGCGGAATCAAAGTTAGAAACACATAAGAGTAATCTTTAGGAAGAGTGCTTCTAATGGCCTCTAGGGCTTGTGCATTGGCCCCTATATGATTACCATCACCAAGATAACATCTCTTGGTGGCGGCAAGGAAGACATGCAAACCTAGGGTCTTTAGGTACATGGACATCCTATACTTCCAAACATCAATGTTGGAAGGGTCAAAACTAGGTGGGGTCATGAAGTCCATGGTATAAACTAAATATGTGCAAACAAACAAATGCAAATGAGATTAGCAAGCTAATGGATCACTCCTAGGATGTTAAGCCTAAGTATCAGAGCACTAGCTCTGATACCAATTGAAAAACACCTAGAGGGGGGGTGAATAGGTGTGAGTGCTAATCTAAGAAACTTAATGCAAACTAAGTGCGCTAAATGCGGAAGCTAATGCAAATTATGCACAAACTAATACAATACAACAAGTGTAGCCGAATTCCCCTTGCGAGGCTCTGGACTAACTCCCCTTGATTCCCCTTGAAATGGGTTGAGGTGCTATGTGAAGCTCTTGTTGGATGAGTATAAGTTAGGCACACACACATAAGCAATTCAAACAATATGAAATACACACAATCAAGCCAAGCATATAATAGATATGACAATAAGAAATGCAAGGCACAACACAAGCAATATATGATATGAATGAATCAATGCTCAACACAAGCAAGTATGATATGATGATGAGTATGATGCTTTGCACAATTATAAGAGAGAGTTAGAGAGACAATGGAAGCAATCGCAAACACCAGATTTGTTTCGAGGTTCGAGTACCCAACTCTACATCCCCGCCTACACCACCGTGTAGGATTTTCACTATCTCAACTCCCACCGAGGGAACCTCTACTAAAGAGGATTTCTTACAACTCTAGGAGTACCGAACTCCTCTCTCAAACAACCACCTCACAACCGAGGGGTAAGGCCCGTAGCCTATACAACAACCAATACAACCACAACCTCTACCGAAGAGGCTCACAACAAACACAATCACCTCTACCCAAGAGGGATCCAAACCAATACCACTCCGATCACCTCTACCGAAGAGGGATTCACAAAAGCAAGGAGGGTTTACAACAATGAGGTTTACAACAAATAACCTCAAACACTTCTCTCTTTCTTTTTCTCTTATCTTTTTCCACAAAAACAAGATCCTAATAGTTTAGGATAGAAGATAGCTCAAGTGTGGAAACAAGGTGTTTTTGGAAACCAGCAACAAAGAAAAACTACTTGGGAAATCTCTTATATATGATAGAAAATGAAATACCAAATCAAAATCCCAAACCCTAGTTTTCTTTGATTTTCCAAAACCCAAAACAAATAAAGATGAGAAGTTTTTGCACTTAAAACTCTTTTGAAAACTCTTTTAAAACCTTCAGAAACCAGAAATTTTTCTCCTTAAAAAACTTGGCCAAAATCCCCAAAGAGATGGGGTTTATATAGCCCCTATACAAAACTAGCCGTTAGGCTGAGTTGGCAGTCTGACAGACTGCCGGTCGACCGCCAACGGTCAAAAATGTGACCGTTGGGCAATAGCGGTCGACCGGCCCGGTCGACCGAAAAAACCGAGAGCAGAGCTCTCAACTCGGTCGACCGGCTCGGTCGACCGTCCACTGTGCCTAACAGACGTGCACGTCTGTGCACGTCGGTCGACCGGATCGGTCGACCGGCCCTTGGTGCGGTCGACCGTCCCGGTCGGCCGACCAGCCTGTCAGCACAAAACCAGGTCAGAAAAATTTGGAAAAATATTTTCTAAAGAATCTTTTATCTCTTTTAAAAATACCATAAAAATTGTTTTATTATTTTATGTTGAAACATAAACATGTGATAAAATTTCAAGACAATATATCAACATATCAATTCATTTTGTGTCTTGCCAATTTTATCAAAAACAAAACTTGTATTTTTATCAAACTAGATTTTTCCAAAACATGAATAGGATAGTCAAAATAAGTTTGTCTATAAGTTAAGCATGTATGTATAAATAGAAAATATCTACTATACATATAAATCTTGAAACTTGTTTTGATCAAACTATTCATGAAATCACACATCAAAACATAAAACGTGTGTGTTTGTGCACTTGAGCATATCAACTATACTAAGCTTTACAAATGGATCTAAAACTCACAATCTAAACTAGGATACCTAAGTCTTCTCTTGACGATCTTCATCTTCAAGTAGACTTGCTCCAAAACTCCGTGATTCTCCAAGTGCAAAGGTATGATCTTTAAGCTTTGGCACCGGAATCATCATGATAAGCTTCCAAACACCTCTTGTTGAAGCTAATCACCAACTAATATCCTGTTAATGATCTGAAACTTAGAAACACAAGAATATTAGTAAACATAACTACATGAGTGTTGATCATCATCAAAACTAGAGTGGAGGCCATTGGGCCAACAAATAAGTGATTATTATTATTATTTTTATATTTTTATATTTTTTATGGCATGTTCAGTTTTTGTTTCAATCCCAAAAATTGTGTAATGTGAAGTGTATATATATAAGCAAATAATTCAAGATCAAATATCTTTTCAATCTTACTTTCTATCTTAAAATTTAAATAAGATCTATTATTTTGACTTGGTTTTAAGAATTCATAGTTTTAGGTCTCCCTAATTCCTAGATAATCTTAACTTTCAAAAAAACTATTTCTCTTATTTTAAAAAGTTTTGTAGAAAGAAAAGAAAAGGGTTTCTATGCAAAAAAGATTTAAAATTTCCTAAAAAGAAGTGTAAAAGAAAGAAAATTTAGAACAATCTACGTCAGTAAACCCTCCCACACTTATCTTATGCATGGTCCTTAATGCATCATGAATGTGTATATGCATAAAACAAATAGGAAAGAAAAATTATCTCAGGATGGTGGTTCTGGTGGTGGTCTGATTGGACCAAACGTTACTACCCAATCAAGATAATGTGATGGTTCACGAAACCCACCTTATTGACCTCTTTTGTATTTATATATTTACAATTCCCAATATGAATAGAATCATGCAAGATCCTATTATGAAAATTATTACCTTTACATGACCAATCTTGAAAGATCATCACTGAGTCATTATAATCAATACCTTTATCCAACAATAGAATATAGTTTTGTGGAATGGATAATTTGGGCTTTGAAATGAAAAGTTCAGAAACCAATACTAACTCAGAAAAATTAACTTTGAGTTCAAGAGTCGATTTAGATTCAAGAGTTGCGTCTAAATCAAATAATTTAATTTTACATTATATTCCCATCAATGAATGTAACTACCCAATAGAGGTAGTTCAATTTCAAAATCTATGGATACAGGAATCAATGTTGGCTTAGAAAATGGGTTAACTTGGGTAAGGATACCGAAGTCAACATAAATTAAAATTGGAATTGAATCACGAAGTTGTGAGTCAGGATCATATTCATGTTCAAGTTCAATTTTATTGAGATGAAAACCTGCCAATTGTCAATGAGTTGATATTGTTCAAGTTCAAAGTTTTGTGATAAAATTAAATGTTGGTCAAAGTATTCAAGATTCCATGATTCTTGATTTTCATTAATATGACTAGAAGTGTTGAGAATAGTCAAAGATTGGATAGGGGGAATTTTTTTATTCCTACACATGTTTTCCAATCAACTAAGTCTTGCTTCTATCATATTGAAAGGATCGCTTTGGAATTGAATCATGAATTCTGTATCCTTTTCTAAGTCGGTATGTTCTTCTTGTTGTGGGACATGAAAAAGGAGTAAGGATCTTGGATTTGAAATTTTTGATGGGATTTTGGGTCTTCTAGATTTTGAATTTGTCGCTCGAGTTCTTCTAAGACTTTAATCCTCTTTTTCTAGTCTATTAGTTATTCTAATGGTTGTTTGAGAGAAGAAGTATATAAAGCTGGATGTTGGTAAGGTGGTTGACCATATGACTCAGGAGAGTTAAATCCCCACTGACTCTGTAAATAGTTGTGATGATTGTTCCAGTATTATTTATAATATTGGGACTAGGACATTTATTAATTCGGATAAGACCAATATGGCATACTTGGTTGGTTAGAGTTATGAAATACCGAGCTGGTAATATCCGAGTCAAAGAGGTCAGAGTAAAGTATAGATCACTATATGCATTGGAATAATTATTATTGTACTCCATAACACAAAGATATCAAAAAAAAACAAGCAAGCAAACAACCAAAAAACAAGCATATACTAGGGTTGACCTAGACCTAGACGACTCCTAACTGGTTAGACTGTCCACGGGGGTATATTACAGCAATCTAACCAAAAGTTAATCGGCCAGGTGATTAGTATTCATTTTTGCATTATTTACCTCATATTTTCCCATTTATTTGCTAATAAAATGCTGATTTCTAATGTCTTTTCTTTTAATTATTAGGTCCACAATTTAATGGACAAGAAGGCCCAAAATCCTAATTTAATGGGGATTTAGTGAAGATTATTTGAAGCCCAATCCATGAAGCCCATTTCTGTAACGAACCAGAGGACATTCGGGGAAAATAAGAAGCTTCTAAAGGACACCTAGAAAGAGCCAGGCTATCAGAGAAGGCGCTCGCATAGCGGCCGAGATTTTGCCACGGAACGCGGCTTTGGCCGCGTTTCTGCAGCAAATCCCTGACCGTTAATGCATCACTTTCTTCTACGACTGCGATTAATTGGATCTAGGATTTTGAGGGTATAAATACCTCTCTGGTTCTGCGAGCGAGAGTGTTAGAATTAGAGAAGAATTTTAGAAATTTCTTTAGGATTTTCTTTAGAACTCTTGTGTATTTTCTTTTCTCTTTATTAGTCTAGGAGGGAGGGAGGGAGGGAGGGGGAGAGATATAGAGAGAGAGAGAGAGAGAGTGCTGTAATAGACCTGTGGCAATTAATGCAAGCTCATTCTTCTTCCTTCTCTAGTTTTCTTGTTGTTTTTACAAGCTTTCTTCTTCCTTGCAAATAGTGTAATGATGTTTATTTTCTTGTATTTCAATTCCATGTCTAGCTAACTTTTCCATTGGCATGGCTAACTAACTACTAACCCACTAACCTCTAACTAATTGATTGATAACCCACATGAATCAATAAGCCTCACAATGAGCCTTGTGCAAGTAAGAGTTATGAATGGCTAACGATGAAGGGTTCTAACTCTAACACACTAACATGCAAGCTAATTCTTATATTTCATGCTCAACTATTATTCTAGATGATCTATTAATATACTAACCTTGTTTGTTTGGTGAGTTAGAGGATACATATCATCCTTACCGATACCGATTGTGCACTTGTAGTTCACCCTATTCTCGCCTTAAAATGAATTTGATGGGGTAACTTTCGAGTTTTTGTCATGTAACACAAGGTGATGGGGAAAGAACTTTCATTCGTTATCCACATGACAAGTTCTTATAGCACAAGAGTGGTGAAGGCCAAGGATCAATTGTGAGGCTCTATTTTCAAGAAAGTTAGTGGTTAGTAGGATCCATTAGTAGGAGGTTAGCCATGCATTTTTACCATCTCAAAAAAATCTATTTTTCCCTCTTTTAAACTTTGCATCCTATGTTCTTTTCTTCAAAATCTCTTTTCAAAACTAGCTCTCTTTTTCAATTTTTCTTTAAGCAACACTCCTTTCATTTTTGAAGCTTCTTTCAAAACCACTTTCTTTTCTTTTTTCACAACTTGTTTTTTACTTCTTCGTATCAACTTCTTTCGCCTTTTGTTTTCACTTTATATTTTCACAAACCAACCTTTTGCTTTGTTTTCACCTACCATCAACACAATTCTTCTCTTCTACTTTTTCATTCTTTTTGAAATAAAGAAGGAACTTCAAGGTAAACAAGAGAACCGAACACAAAGCTTCCATCGCTCTCTCTCCTTGTGGACACGACTCGTTTAGCTTCTTAACTATAATGGTAGTTTCAAAGGAAAAGTAGCACCTTTTTAAGAATACAATTCATTTTCAATCTCAACCATTTTCGTGCACTATTTAACCCCTTCGAACAAATTTTTGGCATTTTGATTAGGATAAAACTAGCACTTGAAAACTGTATTTTGAAATCAGTGTAAAATTGTGTGTGCATTGGCTTCCTAGATACTTCTATTGTAGCATGATGGCCATACGGGTCGAATCCACAGGAACGGGGGAGGCGATATAAACATTAACAGTTCCTATTCACGTTGTATGTTAACAGTTCTTCTTTGTTAAAGAAAGAGAAAAAGAAAAGAAAAAGAAAAAGAAAAGAAAACAATAAGTGATAGGTGAGAAGGCGAGGAAAATGGCATATGAAAACAATGGAGGAGTGGTTTTGGAATCGGTAAAACAAAACAAGAAAATAAAGGTGAAGTGAAAGTGAAGTGATTTAGAATATGGGTTTAAAAACAAAATAGAAAAGAAGATGAACTTTGTTGTGTAGAAGATGAAAACAATGGTGAACAAAGAAGACGGTGGAAAACTAGGATAAGAAAATTATAAGATGATTTTGAAAAGGATTTTAAAACAGTAAAAAGAAAGAGGAAAACGATGAAAGAAAACTCATGGCTACTAACTACTAATTGCTCCACTAACATGCTAACCTCTTAGTGATACTTGCCTCACATGGATCCTTGGCCATCACTATTCCTTGACTCATGAGCATTACAAAGTATGCAAATGAGATTGTTCTTCCGCATCAAACCACACAATAAGGTGCAAGCTACTATTAGATCATCAAATCAAGTAGA
The DNA here is from genome assembly GCA_038442645.1 of Agave tequilana. Taxonomy (NCBI): domain Eukaryota; kingdom Viridiplantae; phylum Streptophyta; class Magnoliopsida; order Asparagales; family Asparagaceae; genus Agave; species Agave tequilana. Next base: position 69,203 of record JAVJIF010018669.1, on the reverse strand, counting down.
AGTGAGCGTGAAATAAAGAAGATATTGTAAGTTAGCTTGTTAGTGGTTAGATGTTAGAATGTTAGAATGTTAGAATCCATCATCATGAACCGTCAATGGCTCTTGCAGAGTAAGGCCTAGTAGAGATTATTAGATTCATGTGAATTATCAGGTAAGTGGTTAGCTAGTTAGTGGTTAGTAGTTAGATGTCATAAGAAGAAAAGTAAGCTAAGTATCATGTAGAAGATGGAGAAGATTACAATAGAAAAGAAAAGAGACACCTTTATATATTGTCACTCTCTATTACATTAGTATCTCTCTCCAAAATCAACTCAGTCCTACTACAAGATCTAAAAAGAAAAAAAAATACAAAAGAAAAGAGAAGAAAATTCTACTCTACAACTAAAAGAGAGAAATCCTAGATACTGCTCTCAGTCGCTCCGTTTCTGGCCTTCAAATGCAGTAGGCAGAAGGAGCTAGGGTTTGACGAGATGAGGCCACGCGTTGAAGATCGACGCATGGATCCTCCACATGGCCGCGAAAATGCGGCAAAGTGCTGTGTTTTCGTGACAATGGCAGGGACTTAGGCCCCTGATTTTGGTCCGTTGCTTCGTCTGACTTCTAGGATCTTCTAGATGTATTCTGTTTTGCATAGTTTGGCTTGTATTTCTTTAAATACATCTTCAAATATGGGTATCCAATGTGATCTTCTAGAAGCTCCCTTGCATAGTATCCAATATTGATTAAATTACCCGAAAATAGGTTTAATTAGGCTCTTATTACCCCTTTGCCCTTATAGTCTTGATTATCTGTAAAAGAGAACAAAACACGACTGATAAGCGTTATTTTATTCATCAATCGGCAGAAAAATGCGATGTAAGAGTGTAGAATCATAGACTAATCACACCCCCATACTTATTTTTTGCTCATCCCGAGAAAAACAAAAAAAGGGGAAAAACTAAACTAAGAAAGTTATTACACTACTTTCACAGGTGACGCGATTGCACTTAGCGTGTGCAACAAGCCGTTAAACCTCTAGGTTTTTCCTAGATGAGGAGTTTTGTCTCCTGAGAGTTTTTAACGGATTACACTGTAACGCCCCGATCCGGAGGGTACGGAGACGTTACTGCGACGTATATACGAAGGGCTGTAACGCCCCGATCCGGAGGTACGGAGACGTTACTGCGACGTATATACGAAGGTCGAAATACCCTAACGTATATACGCTAAGCATCAATACAGGCAGGGGTCAGAGTACGGAAGCACAGTGGTGATATACAATCCAGCAATAATAACACCAGTACATAGTTATCACAAGGCATGATATAATATCTGAAGAATATATGATCACTAAGAGGCACAAAAGCAGGATGCACATATGAAATACTGGAAAGTACTCACGAGAGGCAAGATGAAAATCTCGCGAGCCGATCATGAAGAGGCTGGAAGGAGGGTCTGAACAGGTTACTGCTAATCCCGCTCCTGCTGCGCGCTCTGATCAGGTACAGCAAGGTTAAGGTCCAGACTCTAAGATCTGGACATGAGAATCCAGGGTTGTTAGCAACCCCAGCGAGTACAAAGAATAAAGCCAGATGGCGTGCATAACCGGCACACGTGTACATGATCAAGTGATGTGGTCCAGGCACGCAGGTACAGGAAATGACAAGTAACATAAAGGAAAATGACAGTAAATCCGAGATCAAGTAAATATATGTATATCAATAATTCTGAGCCGGAAAACATGCATGGAAAACGGTATAGAGAGCATAGGTATACATAATCATGCGACAATTATGGCAACATGTGATAAATACACTAAACACGCGATAAATAAGTATGGACATGAAATAAGACAGTAAGTAAAGTAACTACAGGAAGTCAGTTATATAAGCTCACATTACCGATCAGTGAGATTAGTACGTCGAAGGAATAATCCAAACAAGGAAACCCTCATATATATACCCTATACCTCACGTCACTGTAGTCTGAGTTTATATAACCTGACTTTTCCTTCACAACAATATAATAATGAAGCAATATGGAAGCACAAGTATAAGTGGTGGGCAGTATAGGTCAAGAGTATAGCTGGTCATATATCAGGAGCAGGTCATTATTAATTATTAAGACTCATCTGATTTGTATACATCGGTATGTGTCCTATCCCACATACCTCAACATACAGACCGAGGAGTAAGTTATTGGAAACTGATGAAGATCGATGAATCATGTTTCGGATGGGCCCCGTGCATGCCCGGGACAACGGTCAAGGAGTATCCGTGCTGAGCCGGAACGTACCGCTAGGTACCGGGACTTATTGTACGCTCGAATAGGAATAGAGTATCGTAGATCCCATAGAAATAGGCCTAGGGCGTGTGCATACCCGGCAGGAATAAACAGGAGTAGGGGTGCCAGCACACCCCACGGAATCCCTGGTGGCCGCCAGGTGATCCCTCAAGTATGTGGCCACGCGCGGCTCGATAAGACCACCATAAACATGATTAATCAGGGCCCATCAGTTTCCCCCAAACCAGGTGTAAGTTGTCCAATTATTATAATTTATCCAGTGATAATGTCCACAGAGTATTCATAGTAAACCCATATTCATGGTTATCCTATTACGGGGATCAACAGGAGTATAATATCAGGAGTAATGTCAGGAGCCTCCCCTATTTCAGGGGGTCAAGTATACAGGAGTACAGGAGTTCAGGAGTACCAAATATATGGTAATAAAATAATATCAAGTCCCCGTAAAAGTGGTAGCCATGAATATGCCACAGGTATCAGGTATGGTAGTGTCCGGTCAGGAGTCATGTGTCAGTTCCAGGTATTTGTACACATGAAAGCATATCATATACCGTGTGTCAAGAGCAGGTGTCAAGTATGACATATCAAGAATCAGTTCTAATATCAAGTGATAAGTGTAACAAGACAAGTACCGGGGTCGGGTATCACATGTCATATATAGCATGGCAAGTATCAGTATCAGGTGTCACATATCACATATAGCATGGCAAGTATCAAATATAGCATGAAAGATATCGGTGTCAAATACAACATGGCAATATCGGTGTCAATTATATCATGGTAAATACCGGTGTGGTATCAAATATAGCATAGCAAATACCGTATAACATATCAGTGTCGGTGTTATACATATCAACTCCCATATCATGTATAAAAGCAGGATAACAGATGTTAGACATGGAACATGGAATATCAAAAGGACTGTACTCGCATAGTGGCAAAATAAATGCATGCTAAAAATAATTGTACTCGCCTCAAAACCGGAACGCGATACCGAGTAATATCCGGGAATCCACGAACGCCACGTGCAAGCCAACAATCCAAATAAACATATATACATATATAATAATAATAATAATAGTAGTAGTAGTAGAATATATATATTTTTTGGGAGAATAAGGGAGGATAGAGAGAGAGAGAGGATTAGTTAGAGAGAGAAAGAAAGAAAGAAAGAGTTTTGTTGGAATTGTTTTTAAAAAAGAAAAAGAAAAATGGAAAAAAAAGGAAAGAAAGAAATAAGGAAATAAAAGAGGGGTATGTTGGAAATATGGAGAAGTAGTTTTAGGGAATGGTGGGGGTATTTAGGGAATGTAGGATTTCTTTGTTTTATTTAGGGAAATAAAGAGAAAGAGATGAAAGAAAGAAAGAAAGGAAGAAAGAAAGAAAAAGAAAAAGGGAGGAGGAGAGGGGGGGTGGCCGTCGGCCGGCCGGCGCCGGCGGCCTGGCGGCGGCGGCGCGTCACCGGCGGTGGTGGGCGCGCGCCGCGCGGGGGGTGGAGAGGTAGGTGTTGGGTTTGTTTTGATGTTGTGGTTGTTATGTGGTGGAGGTGGAAGATGGTGGTGGTGGTGGTTGTGGTGGTGGTTGGTGGTGTTTGGTGGTGTGGGAGTTGGAGAAGGAGGAGGAGATGGTGATGGGTTGGTTGGAGTGGAGGAATTTGTGGAGGAGGTGGTGAATTTTGGAGAAGATGAGGTTTGTAATGGTGATGGGTTTGGTTGAAATTGGAGGGCAGGAGATGGAATTTGGGGTTGATGGAATTGTGGGAAGGTGGTGGGGTGATGGGGGATGCGGCGGCGGCGGCTAGGGCGGCGCCGGAGGTGGCGGTGGTGATGGTGGACGCGGCGTTCGTGAGTGGATGCGTGAGTTGGAGTGGTTGGTGTTATGAAGAAGATGAAGTGTTTTGAAAATGAAAATTGAAAAGGGAAGTGTAAATGTTGTTTAATAGAAGAGGGAAGTGGTGATGATGAATGGAGGTGAGGGGGGAGATGGGTTGCTCAGGCCATCATTTCCCTGCTCCCCTGCTGCCGCTGCTGCTCTGGAAGGATGGGAGTTGGAGTGAAGGAGAAGAAAAGAAAGGAAGAAAATGAAAGAAAATGAAAAGAAATTTGAAAAATTAAAAAGAGATGAAAAGAAATAGTTAAAATTTATAAATAAATATTTTATTAAATAATAAATTGATAAAATATTCTGGGAGTAATAAGTAGAGGAGTTGTGAGGGAAAAACAAGAAAAAGAAAGAACGACAGTTTATATTATTATTTTAATAAGGCGAAAATTTGACTGTTTCAGAATCGTTCCGAAAAATTCTCAAAAATAGAAAATATTATTTTAAGATACTTGGTGAAATCAGATTCAAAAATATAATGTAGTTTTCAAATTAAAAATCCTGGAATCTTTCGGCGGTACCGGTCGACACCAAAATCGGTGGATTTTCGATAAATTTAGAAAAATCCCAAAAAATGTTTTTAGCTAGAAAATGATATTCTAAGATGTACTGTGAAAGTCGTTTTCGAAAATTCAATCCCATTTGAAAACAAAAAAATCTGAGAATCAGTCAGCGATGCCGACCGACACCAGTTTTGGAGATTTTGCAAATAATTCTGAAAAATTTCATAAAATCATGAAAAATCTAAAATATTGGAAAACAATGTTTAAAACTAAAATCGGTCAAATCGGATTATCAGAAATGCCAATTCGAGCAATGCACTAGGTTCGGACCCCCGGTTCAGACTAGGGCTGACTCCGAGTCCACGAATCCAAATCCAATAGAAAACAATCACACTAATAATCATAAAACAAAAAAAAATACAAGATAAATCAAATAAATATGTTAGAAAATCAGAATACGTATCTACGTACGTATTCTAGGAACGGGGTGTTACATACCCCACAAAATTCATGAAGAAAAAAAATAGAAGTTAGTATTTTTGAATACGCATTTTGAAGGAGAGAAAAGTTTTCGAAATAATTTTGCAAAAATTTAAGCGATCTCAGGTCATAAGTTCGCCAAGCTTATTCTTCTTTAAACTAGTCTACATGTAAGATCTTGTTATCAATTAAGGCAAGAATTCAAAATTGGATTGAATATTTGATCTTTCAAAAACTTAAGACATGCACTTTGTGATAGTGTAGATTTTTGGGATTTCAATTCTAACCATCAAGCCATTTATTTATATATATATATTTTTTCTTCCTTTAGTTTTTTTAGGCTTTCTAGTTTACCCGAGTAGTGAGTTTTTAATTGATGACTCCCAGACCAGATGGTCCTAGGGCACCAGACGAGAAAATATCCCTCGGGTTTAAGAACTTGAGTAAATAAGGCCACAAACTTACATAGAATATTTATTTCTTTTGACCACCGTTAGGCGTAAATAATCATGCTTCTTAAGACATAGTTATCCAACATTAATAAGTGGGTTTTATTCATACATACTATATATACTATATATATTATTATTTTTTTATTTTTGTTTTATGACATTTTAGGTCTTTGTTTCTATCGCAAAAAAATGTAAGCGTGAAGTGCATACTCTCTAAGGCAAAAAATTCAAGATAAAATTATCTTTGCATTCTATCTTACTTAATCTATAATTTTAAATAAGATCCATTATTTCAACTAGGTTTAGATGTCATAATTAAGACTTTCTTAATTTTTAAGATGATCTTAATTTCTTAAAAATAAATCAAAACTTTATCTCTTGTTTCAAAAAGTTTTTAAAGAAAGGAAAAATTCCTATACAAAAAAGAAAAATTCTAAGAATATCCTAAAGAAGTGAAAAGGAAAGAAAATTTAAAACTTTACATTAGTAGACCCCCCAACACACTTATCTCATCATTGTCCTCAATGAATCGTGAATTTATGTATGCATGAAACAAATAGAGAGGGAAGGAAAAATTACCTCAATGTGGTGGTTCCGGTGGTGGTCTGATTGATCCACAAAATATGGTCCAATCCAAATTGTTGGAGCTCTTAGGAACCTACAAATGACCTCTCTAATATAACCCACAATTATGATGTATATATAGATGATTTTTATTATAAATTTTACCCCATCTAATTTTCAAATTTTAAAAATAATTTCAGAGTTTATTTTTATCAACATCTTTGTCCCAGAATGGAATGTGAAGTGATGGAATGATTGATTGGACTTAGGAAAGACAAAAACTAATACCGACTCAGGAAATTGACTGAAATCAAGTAAAGATTCTGGAGTCAAAATTTGTTCAGAAAGTGGGTCTAAATCAAGAAGTTGAAACTTTCATCCACATTCACTTTCCCACAATGGAATGTAACTTCCTAAGTTTGGTGATTCAAGTTCAAGAATGATAGGTATGAGAATCAAAACTGACTCTAGAATGTTGCTCAAGTCGGGTAACAAAACAAGAGCCATTATTGATTCAGGAATTTGAGCCAGGTCACAAATTTGAGAATCTGGGTCACACTCTTGATTGAGTTCAATTTTATAAAAATGAGAACTTGCCAATTTATCAATGAAATTTTCAAACGTACGATATTGGTCAAGTTTAATATGTTGATCATAAAAGATTGGTGATTCTGTTTCACGATGGACTGGTACATGATCCTATACTAACTCGGAAAAATTATTAAAATTAGGTAAAGACATCAGAGTCATTATTGAGTCAAGAAGTTGAATTGACTTGCCAAGTTGAGGTTCCAGATCATATTCATACTCAAGTTTAATTTTAGGAAAGAGATAACTTACCAAAATATCAATGTGGTTCTCAAAATTCTGGTTTTGGTCAAGTTCAAATGGTTGTGCTGAAATTGAATTTTGGTTTCTAAAATAACATGATTCTTTGGTCGAATTGATAGAGTTAGAGATATAAGAATTAGTCAAAGGTTGACAAGGGATTTCTCTCACTCTTATTGATCAATTCGCTCAATATTGAATCTAACCTACTAATACGCTGGGTAACAGAATTTTGAGTCTGAATCATGTCTCCTATACTCTTTGCAATTGGTTCTTCTTAAGAACGTGAGCATAGAAGTTAGTCTTGGAAATATGGTTAAATCGGGAGTCCATAAAATTTTTAGAATGTTGCTCAGACTCACACAAGGCTTCCATACTCATTTTCAGGATAGTTTTTTTACAGTTGGATGTTCTGAAAAAGAAGTATGTGAAGCTTGATTTTGGGAAAATGGTGAGTCCAACAAGTTATGAGATTGTTGCTCGGTCTCACTCAAGAATTTCATACTATTTTTCAAGATTAATGGTTTTCATTTTGAACTGATGATGAGTATGAATCATGGTTTTCAAAACACACATGATTCTTGGGTCCAAACAGAATAGTTAGGCAACGTCAGGAATGCCAAGATGGAATGGAGAGTGTTGGCCATTATATCTATTTCCTAATTATGAGCTGTTTGAACCTGAGTCATGGCTTCAATCATCTTTTCAAAGTCATTTGGTTCATCTTTTGTTGCGATTGGGCATGAAAAGATGGGTATGAAGGTTGGTTTTGAAAATTTTGGTAAAAAGGGACTATCAGATTTTGAGATTGTTGCTCAGACTCATGCAAGAATTCTATACTCGTGTCCAAGATTGATGATTGGTCATTTTGAAAAGGTGGGACTGAGTATGGCTCTTAAAAATATTATGAAATTGGGGTGGCCAACATTTTCTGAAATTTTCGTTCGGCCACCTGCATGGCTTCTAGACTTTTTTCTAACTCAGATGTTTCTTCAATTGGTGGCTCTAGAAAAAGAGTATAGGAAGCAAAATTGGGCAATGAATATTGTGAAAATTGTGAACAAGGTGGCTAAAAATTTGACTCGACGGAGGTGAATCCCCATTGACTCTGTGAAGAGTGAAAATTATTTTGAAAATTTGGTCATCGGATAAGCGGTATGGGTTATATTGAGTCGAATAAATCAAATCCAGATTACTTGGTTGGCTCATGTTATTCAAAGCTGGGTTGGAGTTATTTGAATCAAATGAGATCGATGTGAAGTATGAATTCATATTAGGATTGAAAAAATTATTGTTGAAATTCATTTCATAAACTAACACAAACAAAAGAAAAAGCAACAAACAAACAAGAAGAAAGAAAAAAAATCAAAATTAAGCCTATACTAGGGTTGACCTCGACCTAGATAACTCCTAATTGGTCGATTACCTGGGGGAGGTTATTGTATAACCAATACGAGCTATCAGCCAGGTAGGGGCAAAATGTAGTGAGAGGTATCCATGGGTAAGCAATAGGCCTTAATTATGCCAAACAACCAGATCTTTGAGGCTTAACCTCTTAATCCCCATCCTTAGAACACCGATTTAGAAAAAGATGGTTCTCATAAGTTCTACCTGCGTTCAATCTCTTAATGAGTCTGAGATGTCCCTAAAGGCCAACGTCTATCAATTTTATTGCGGCTTAGGTTGTGTGAGTGAAGTGATTTTTGGGCTAAGTGAGGGTAATGACTTTCCCACCTTATCTTGTATTGGGTTATGCCCTTAAGTCTGATTCGTACAAGTGTGAAATATAGGTAAGAATAACACACAAAGCGAGTAAATTACCCACGTGTTTGTCTTATGATATATGCAATACAATATGTACACCTCAGTCCAGATCACAACAACAGAACAAAATATAATATATTGGAATGGAATTTGACACGTGCCTAAATGCAAATATCTAAACCGTATTAAAAATGTCCAATTACTAATTTTAGTTCTTAATTATTGCAGTGTGTAGGCAATCAAAACAGAATTATAGCAGCAGAGCTAGATAATATAGCTTGAAATCCAACTTTGCAAAATTCAGGGTCCAGAAACCCTAATTTAGTTATGTTTTCGCGGCTTTTCATAGCTTTTCGCGACGAAGTTTTAGAATCAAACTCCCTACTTTCTAAAGTAGGGAGAGACAACCAAGAATAGACTTTTGCAAAGCTAAGATTCTGCAAAATTGACCTGCACACTAAAAAAACAAGAAAATGTTAACAAAAACGTGAGTTTAAACCATTTCGTCCTCGGCAACGGCGCCATTTTTTTGATCAAGGTAAACTAGCACTTGAAAACGTGTATTTTGAAATCAGTGTAAAATTTTATGTGATTTGACTTCCTCGATACTTCCGTTATAGCATGATGGCTATACGGGTTGAATCCACAGGGAAGGGTGGCGATAGAAGTATTAACAATTCTTATTCACGTCATATGTTAACAGTTCTTCTTTGTTAAATAAAGAAAAAAAAAGAAATCAAGAAGTGATAGGTGAGAAGGCAATGAAAATAACGATGTGAAAACAATAGAGGAGTGGTTTTGGAATTGGTTTGACAAAACAAAAAAAAAAAGTGAAGTGAAAGTGAAGTAATTTAGAACGTGGGTTTAAAAATAAAATAGAAAAGAAGATAAACTTTTGTGTGAAGAAGATGAAAACAATGGTAAACAAAAAAGACAATGAAATCAAGGATAAGAAAATTGTAAAATGATTTTGAAAAGGATTTTAAACAAAGTAAAAAAAGAAAGAGGAAACGATGAAAGAAAATCCATAGCTACTAACTACTAATTGCTCCACTAACATGCTAATCTTTTAGTGATAGTTGCCTCACATGGATCCTTGCCATCACAAGTTCTTGGCTTCAAGAGTATTACAAAACATGACAAATAAGATTGTTCTTCCACAACTAAATCACAAAACAAGGTGCAAGCTACTATTAGATCATCAAAACCAAGTAGAGGTGAGCATGAAATAAAAAAAACATTGCAAGTTAGTTTGTTAGTGGTTAGATATTAGAATGTTAGAACGTTAGAATCCATCATCATAAACCGTCAATGGCTCTTGCAAGAGCAAGGCCTAGTAGAGGTTATTAGATTCATGTGGATTATCAAGTAAGTGGTTAGTTAGTTAGTGGTTAGTAGTTAGATGCCATGAGAAGAAAAGTTAGCTAAGTATCATGTAGAAAATGGAGAAGATTAAAATAGAAAAGAAAAAAAACACCTTTACATAGATTGTCACTCTCTATTACATCAATATCTCTCTCTCTCTCCAGAATCAACTCAGCCCTACTATAAAAAAAGAAAGAAAACATACCAAAAAAAGAAGAAAAAATCTGACTCTACAACTAGAAGAGAGAAATTCTAGATACCGCTTAATCGCCCTGTTTCTGGTCTTCAAATGCAGTTTTTATAGGCGAAAGGAGCTAGGGTTTGACAAGACGAGGCCATGCGTCAAAAATCAACGTGTGGATCCTCCACATAGCCACGAAAATGCGGCAAAGTGCCACATTTTTCAGCAATACCAGGGACTTAGGTCCCTGATTTGGTCAGTTGCTTCGTCTGGCTTTTAGGATCTTCCAGATGTATTCTATTTTACGTAGCTTGGACTTGTATTTCTTCAGATACGTCTTTAAATATAGATATCCAATGTGATCTTCTAGAAGCTCCCTTGCATGGTATCCAATGTTGATTAAATTCCCAAAAATGGGTTTAATTAGGCTCTTATTACCCCTTTGTCATTCTAATCTTGATTATCTACAAAAGAGACCAAAACACGGGTGAGAAGCGTTATTTTTATTCATAAATTGGTAGAAAAATATAATGTAATGATACAGAATCGTAGGCTAATAACCAGGTAGGGCAAAACTAGTGGGAGGTATCCGTGCCTGAGCAACGGGCCTAATTATGCCAAACCACTGTTCTTTGAGGTTTTGTCTCTCAATCCCCAACCTTTGACGCCGATTTGAGAAGAGTCAAATTCTAACAACTTCTCCCTTAGATCAATTTCCTAAATGAGTCTGAGATGCCTCTAGGGGTCAACGCCTACAAGTTTTATTTAGGCTTGGGTTGTGTGAGTGGGGAGGTAATTTTTAGGTTAAGGAAGGGTAATGACTTACCCATCTTATGTTATATTGGGTTTTGCTCTTAATTTTTGATTCGTGCAAGTATGCAATATAGATAAGAATGAATACACAAAGCGAGTAAATAACTCACGTATTTATCCTAACTATATGCAATGCAATATGCACACCTTGGTCTAGATCACAAGAACGGAAGAATAAAATACAGTATATTAGAATGAAAATTGACACGTGCCTAGGTACAAATATCTAAACCATTTTAAAACATTCAATTACTGTATTTTAGTTCTTTAAATTATTACAGTGCATAGGTAATATAAACAGAAAAATAGCAGTAGAATACCAGATTTATGCAAATACAGAATACCCTACAAAAAATGGTGACCAAATCCAAGATAAGTGCCACGTTTTCGCGACCAAAAAGCCTGGTCGCAGCAAAGTTTTAAAACCAGCACCCCTGCTTTCAAGAGCAGGGAGCTACAGGGGTGCTTTCAAGAGCAGGGAGCTACATGGGGAAGTTACCTTCTGCAGTGTTTAGCTTCTGAAAAAATTTAACCTATACACAGAAATAGAGAAGAAAAGTTAACAAAAATATGAAAATAAACCATTCTAATTCCCAGCAACGACATCAAATTTGATCAGAAAAAATCATGCACAAAAAGTATAACTCATGGTTACTAACTACTAATGGCTCCACTAACATACTAACCTCTTTGTGACAGTTTTCTCACATGAATCATGGCCATCACTAGTTCTTAGCTTCAAGAGCTTTCAAAGCATGACCCATAAGATTACTTTTACATCTAAACTCAACAAACAAGTGCAAGTTACAACTAAACCATCAAAACTACACTAGAGTAAGCATAGAATAAAGTAATGCTAGCTTGTTAGAGAGTTAGATGTTAGAGTATTGAATTCATCACCATGAGCCATCAATGGCTCTTACAAGAGTAAGGCCAAGTAGAGACTATTAGATTCATATAGATTATCAAGTAAGGAGTTAGCATAGTTAGTGGTTAGTGATTAGTCTACAATTTTACACTTTTATATCATATTTTTCTATTGATTTATGATAAAAATAAACGCTTCTCACTCGTGTTTTGGTCTATTCTGCAGATAATCAAAAGTTCAGGGCATAGGGGTAAGAAAGAACTTAATTATACCCATTTTCGTTAATAAAATCAGATTTCTTAGAGGCCAAGCTAGAGAGCTTCTAGAAGATGCATTGGATCACGTGTTTGAAGATGTATCTGGAAATACACGTCCAAATATTAAAAAACAAGATATATACAGAAGTGATAGAAGCCAGACGAATCACGTGACCAAAATTCAGGGCAATTATCCCAAATATTGCCACATTTCCTCTGGGCTGTTGCGACTTTTTGGTGGGCCACGCGTTGATTTTTGACGCATGCTTTATCTCGCCTTCCAGATCCTTCCTATGCCTATAAATACTGCATTCTGAGACGGGGGTTCTGAGAGCAGTAGCTAGGATTTTTTGTTTTAGTGTAGTGTAATGTAGGTGTTCTTCTCTTTCTTTTGTATTTTGTTTTCTCTTTTTAGATTCATGTATTAGGGCTGAGATGATTTAGAGAGAGAAAGAGAGATATTGATGTAATAGAGAGTGACAATCTATGTAAAGGTGTATCCTTATTCCTCTATTGTAATCTTCTCTATTTTCTACATGATGCTTAGCTAGTTTTTCTTCTCATGACAATATAGCTACTAACCACTAACTAGCTAACAACTTATTTGATAATCCACATGAATCTAATAGCATCTACATGGCTTTGCTCTTGCAAGAGCCATTGATGGCTCATGATGATGGATTCTAACATTCTAACATCTAACTACTAACAAGCTAACTTGCAATGTCTTCATTATTTTATGCTCACCTTTATTTAGTTGTGATGATCTAATAGTAACTTGCAACTTGTTGTGTGGAATGGATGTGTTTTTATGTAAAAAAATAATCTTATGAGTCATACTTTGTATCGTCTCTTAAAGTCAAGGATCTATGTGAGGCAACTATCACTAAGAGGTTAGCATGGTTAGTAGAGCAATTAGTAGTTAGTAATCATAAGTTTTCTTTCATCATTTTTCTCTTTCTTTTTACATTGCTTTAAAAATTATTTTCAAAATCTTTTTATTATTTTCTATCGTTATTTTCACCATCTTCTTAGTTCATTATTGTTTTTATCTTCTTCACAACAAGTTTTATCTTCTTTTCTGTTTTATTTTAAGCTCACTTTCTAAACCACTACACTTTTCACTTACCTTCTATTTTCTTATTTTACTTTACCGATCCACAAGCACTCCTCTTTTGTTTTCACTTTGTCGATTTCATCGCCTTCTCCATCTATCACTTCTTGTTTTCTTTTCTTTTTTTCTTTCTTTAATAAAGAAGAACTCGTTAACATAATACGTGAACGGACCGTTAAACTTCTATTGCCTCCCGTCCTTGTAGATTCGACCCGTTGAGCCAATGCTATGACGGAAGTGTCAAGAGAACATTAGCACACACACTTTTCATTGAATTTACAAAAACACACATTTTAAAATGTTGGTTTTACTTCGATCAAAAAAATGGCGCTGCTGCCGGAGACGGAAATGATTTTGATTTCACATTTTTGTTACTATTCTCTTCTCTATTCTGGTGTGCAGGCCAATTTTACAGGAACTTAATATTTCAGAACACCTATTAACATTGTAGCTCCCTGCTATTGAAATCAAGGACCCAGCTTTTAAAGAAAAGCTGCGTAAACGTGACAACGTATGGCATTTGTGTATCTTATTGTGCTGGGATGTACATATTGTAATAGCTAGTGGATTTTGTTGACCCAAAAGCCCATCACTCTAGTTTTGATGATGACTAACTCATGTAGTTATACTACTAATGATCTTATATTTATATAGTTTCAGATATTTGATCAAGATTTTAGTCAGTGTTTAACTTCAACAAAATATTCGAAGTCAAGTTTTGAAGCTAGCACGCATTGATTCATGAGCTTGCACTCAAAGATCGCATTAAGTACTCAAGAGGAGTCTAACTCATGGATCAAGGTTTTCAAGAAGACTTGTGTCAAGATGGAGAAGAAGATTTTCAAGAGAAGATTTTCAGAAGACTTGTGTCATGTTTGTAAGTGTTAAGATTTATTTAGATAAAATGTAAATGATAGATTAGTTGTGAATTGTTCAAGCTCATACACACACACACAAAATTATATGTGTTTTCATAAAATAGTTTTAGTTTTAAAAATACCGTTTTTGATTTTGAGCTTCAAAGTATACATCCTTATGTTTCATGATTGAGTTCATCAAAATAAGTTTATATAGTTTATATGTGTTTTGAATTTTATTCATGCACATTGTTGGTTCTAATGTTTAGAAAAACTTATTTGATGTTTTTATATCATGTGTTTAAGTTTTGTATTTATCAAAAATTATTTTAGAGCTTATTGTCAAAAATATAGATATTTCATCTTATGTGTATATTGGATCATATCCATACACACTAAGCTTCAAATGTGTTTAAAAATTTGTTTTTATATTTGAAGAACTTTTGAAAAAATAGTTTTTCAAATAAAAATTGTTTTGGAAAAATACGGATTTTTTGTTTAAGCCTAATTTCTATATCACAAAAATGGTTCAAAAAGTTTGTAATATGTGGTTGATTTTTTAATCATACATATTTGTACTTTAAAGTATTTTAATGAACTTATTTTTGTGAATTTTATGTGATTTTATGAAAATTTATAGGAGTTTATAAGACCAAGTTTTAATCCCTAATTTCCCTGACCTGGCCTTCTGGCGGTCGACTGAGTCGAAGTCGGTCGAGCCGTGGGGTCGAGCGGTCGATCGATGTGCACAGAAACGTGCACGGATTGGCTTGAGGGACGATTGACCGGGCGTCGACAGATCTAGAGAGTTCACTTTCTGGATCTGGCCCCGGTCGACCGGACAGAGAGCTCTCTCTGGATCTTGCCTCGGTCGACCGATAGTCAAAAACCTGGTTACGGTCGACCGGGCGGTTGACTGGCAGCCCCAGTGGTCATAATTATAACCGTTGGACGGTCGACCTGCCGGTCGAACGACAAGGTCATCTGGCCTGCAGATTTGACCCAACGACTATATTTCTGAACTCTATTTAGAGGACTATTTTGGCTAGTTTTACACAAGATTTCAAGAGAGTTTTTGAGCAGTTTTCCCATCTTTCTCAGAGGTTTTTCACAAGTTTTAGAGCTTAAATTTTATATCAAAAAGAGTGTTTACAAGAGTGATTCTCTTGTGTTTTTCAAAAGAATTTTTGAGTTTTTTCCTCCACAAATCTATCCTAGTTTTTCTCACACAAAGTTTAAGTTTCCATTGCCATATCTATCCTATAGGAGCTTTGTTGTAAGAGTGTTTTTGGTGATCAAAGTGTAGAGATCACCAAGTGTTCATCTTTGTATTTGAGGAGGCGAACTTGCGGGTTCGTGTTGTGATGAGTTCTTATGGGAGCTCGATGTAGAGGGTGCGACCTCGACAAGCTAGTATGCGCGTGTGTTGTTCTTGCGGGAACAAGTGAGGGACTTGTGGGTTCAAGAGTTCTAGTGCGAACTCGTTGTAGGTGTTGTGGCACCGAGTGATCTTGCGGGATTGTTATAATAAAAAATCCTTCATAGTGTTGAAGGCGAGGACAATAGCAAGGGTGCTCGAACCTCGAAACAATTCTTCCGTGTTTGCAATTGTTCATCTCTCTCTCATTTGTGTTTATATAACTTGCATGCTTATATTGTTTATTTCTTTATATGCTTGATATATTGATATATTCTTGGGATTGTTTGCTTACACATGTATTCAACCAAAAGATCATAGTGGCACCTCAACTCTTAATTTAGAGGAATCTTGAGGAGATAGTCTAGAGCCCTTCACCGGAAATTCAACTACATTCTTGTGTTATACTTTGTTTGTTAGCTTAATATCTTTAGTTTACATAAGTAGTTTTTTATTCTGCATCATTTGTCATTAGATTAGCTTGTACATCTATTCACCCCCTTCTAGGTGTATTTCAGATTTATACTGTTAGTTTTCTGTTTTGATTGCCTTAATACTGCAATAAATTAAAGAACTAAAATACGGTAATTGGACGCTTTTAATACGGTTTTAGACATTTACATTTAGACACGTGTCAAATTCATTTTAATATACTGTATTTTGTTCTGTTGTTGTGATCTGAACTGAGATGTACATTTGGCATTGCACATAGCATAGACAAACCGTGGGTGATTTACTCGCTTTGTGTTATATTCTTATCTATATTGCACACTTGAATGAATCAGACTTAAGGGCATAACTCAATACAAAATAAGGTGGGAAAGTCATTACCCTTCCTTAACCCAAAAATCACCTCACCACCTCACACAACCCAAGCCGTAATAAAAATTGATAGACGTTGGCCCTTAGGAATATCCCAAACTCATTAAAGATTGACCGGGGGGAGATTATTGGCCCAAAGCCATCACTCTAGTTTTGATGATGATTAACTCATGTGTTATTATTCTAATGATCTTGTATTTAATAAGTTTCAGATATTTGATTAAGATCTTAGTCAGTATTTACTTCAATAAAAGATTCGAAGTCAAATTTTGAAGCTAGCACATGTTGATTCAAGAGCTCGCGCTTCAAAAATAGCATCAAGTAAAGGAGTCTAGCTCATAGATTATGTTTGGATCAAGTCTACTTGGAGAAGAAGATTTTCAAGACTTGTGTCTAGTGTTTGTAAGTGTTATGATTTTTTTTTTTAGATAAAATATAAAAGATAGATTAGTTGTGAATTTCTCAAGCTCATATATACACACACAAAATTTATATATGTTTTCATAAGAATTGTTTTGATTTTAAAAATAGCATTTTAGTTTTGAGCTTTAAAGTATACATCTTTTTATTTCATGAATAGAGTTCATCAAAACAAGTTTACATGTTTTATATGTATATTGAATTTCATCTATATACATTGTTGATTCAAATGTTTAGAAAAATTTAGTTTGATGTTTTGAGTTCATGATTTTTTAGTTTTTGTATTTATTAAAACTTTGTTTTGAGCCTATTGTCAAAATATAGATATTTCATCTTATATGTTCATTGGATCATATCCATACACACTATATTTTAAATAAGTTTTAATAATCTTATTTTTGTATTTGAACAAGTTTTGAAAAAAAAATCATTTTTCAAATTGAAGATTGATCTTGAAAAATACGGTTTCCAGTTTAAAGCAAAAATTCTTTATCGCAAAAATAGTTCAATTAGTTTATAATATGTGTTGATTTTTGATCACACATGTCATGTTTGTACTTCAAAGTATTTCAATGAACTGATTTTTGTGAATTTATAAGATTTTAGGATTTTATAGGTGTTAAAAAGATCAAGTTTTAAACCCTTTAATCCCTAGCCTGAGCCTGCTGGCGGTCGACAGGCCGGTCGACTGAAGCAAAGGTCGATCGACCGGTCAGTCGATCGATGTGCACAAGGACGTGCACAAGGCCTCGCCTATAAGGCCGGTTGACCAGGTGGTCGACCGGCTGTAACTACCCAATTCTCGGGTAGTGCCGTCGATCGGGCGATCGACTGACAAGGCTGAGTACCTTTAGGCTCGGTCGACCGGTAGGCGAGTTCTCCTGGGGTGGTTGACCGGCGGTCGACCGGTGGCTCAACGGTCAGAAATACGACCGTAGGCTGTCGACCGGCCGGTCAAATTGACCTTTTTTAAAACCCAACGGCTACATTCTTGAGAGCCTATAAATAGAGGTTCTCTTAAGCTATTTTAATCAAGATTTTCGAAAGCAAATTTTCTCACTTCTCTTAAGTATTCAGCAAGTTTTCAAAACAAGTTTTGTTCCAAAAATCTCTATCTTTATTTGTTTCAAAGTTTTTGAAAATCAAAAGAAACAAGTTTTTGGATTCTAGTTTTTGTTCAAATTCCTGTATCTTATCTAGAGTTTTCCCCAAGTGTTTTCTTTATATTTTCTTTTTCAAAACACTTTGTTTTCTCACACTTGAGCAATCAATTCAAAATTTATCCTTAGGATCTTTGTTTGTGAGAAAATTATTTGTGATCTTTCAAGATCACTAAAAGAGATTGTCTGTGATCTTTGTGATCATGAAGTGTTCATCGTTATATTTTAGGAGGCGAACTTGCAGGCTCATATTGTGACGAGTTCTTGTGGGAGCTCGGTGTAAAGGTGTGGCCTCGGCAAGCTAGTGTGCTCGCGTGTGTTGTTCTTGCGGGAACAAGTGAGAGACTTGTGAGTCCAAGAGTTCTAATGTGAACTCGTTGTAGGTGTTGCGGGACCGAGCGATCTTGCGGGAACGTTATAGTGAAAATCCTTCATAGTGTTGAAGGCGGGAACGTAGAGAAGTGTGCTCGAACCTCGAAACAAATCTCCCGTATTTGTGATTGCTTATCTCTCTCTCTCTCACTTGTGTTTTTTTATATCTTGCATGCTATTATTATTTATATCTTTTACATGCTTGATATTCACTTGTACTTCACTTATATATTTGCTTGGGATTATTTGCACACACTAATATTCAACTAAAAGTGCCACTAATTGCACACACTAATATTCAACTAAAGGAGCCATAGTGGCACCTCAACTCTTAATTTAGAGGAATCTTTAGGAGATAGTCCAGAGCCCGTCAAAGAGAATTCGGTTACACTCTTGTGCTATGCTTTTTGTGTTTGCATAATAGTTTTAATTTACATAATTAGTTTTAATTCCGCATTTGTTTTGCATTTGATTAGCTTGTCACCTATTCACCCCTCTCTAGGTGACCTACAAGTTTCTGTTCATTCCATCACTTTAGATTACATAACAGGTCCTTGCCAAAACATCTTACATACATCATCCTTACACGAAAAACTGATATTTTAACATGATGCACCAAGTTCAGTTTATACACATCATGTCCAGATATATGAAACAAGTGGGGACTTCAAAAGTAAGAAAACATAGAAAGAATATAAACATCAGTGAAGTGCATAGCGAGATAATCGTTCCCCATTTACCTTCGAGGCATATACTGGTTCTTTACCCTTATCCAAACCTGAAAAAATAACAATGAGTGGAGTGAGCTTGACAGCTCAGTGAGTAAATCATTTTTTTAATTATTATGCTTAATATTTCATCCAGGTGACTTTTATTAGTGCCTTGTATAGTTATCAATTAGGTTGTCCCTATAATTCCCAATAATGCATTCCCCTTCTTTCCATTTCTAGTGACTTCCCGAATTTTAATTTGACATCTCAAATACCATGAATTCCGCTTTTATTAACTCTTTTATACTTTTACATGCACAATTATGTGTACAAACATGTATATTTGAATCACTATATTATATATAAAGAGAGAGAGACTAGGATACTGGAAATCACCTAGAGGGGGTGAATAGGTGATGTGCTAATCTAATGTCAAATAATGCAGAATAAAAACTAATATGCAAACTAAACTATCACACAATGTATAACCAAAGAGTGAAGCCGAATTCTCGGTGAAGGGCTCTAAACTTTCCCCTCAAGATTTTCTAGACTAAGAGTTGAGGTGCTACTATATCTCTCTTGGTTGAATACTAGTGTGAGCATAAACACAATGTCAAGCGTGTAAAGATAAACAAGAAGTAAGAACATGCAAGATACTAAATAATCTCAAGCATGTATATTAATTAAGTACAAGTAAATATCAAGCATATAGAGATGTGACAATATAGCATGCAAGATATAAACACAAGTGAGTTGAGAGAGAAATGAGCAATCACAAACACTAGAATCAATCCCGCAAGATCACTCGGTGTCGTAACATCTACAATGAGCTCCCTCAAGAACTCTTGAACCCGCAAGTCCATTATTTGTTCCCTCAAGAACAACTCACAATACGAACCCGCAAGTTTGTCGAGGCCACAACCTCTACTACTCCTCTAAATTATAAAATGGAACACTTGGTGATCTCTTCTTGATCACCAACAAACACTCTCACAATAAGGATCATATGAGATGGACATAGCGATGGATAGCTCAAGTTTGTATGAGAAATCTAGATAGAATTTGTGGTGAAAAACTCAAGAAGATGCTTTTGAAAACTTAAGAGAATCACTCTTCAAAAACACTCTTTTGATATAAAAGTTAAGCTCTAAAACTTGTAGAGAAACTCTGCGGAAGATAGAAAAAAGTAGCTCTAAAACTTCTCGTACACAAAACTGGCCCAAAAGTCCCTTTTATAGAGGCTGTCAAAAACTAGTCGTTGGATCCAGAATGACCTGTCGGTTGACCGGTCAACGGTCAGAATTCTGATCGTTGGGATTGTTGGCCGACAGACCGGCCGACCGCACCCAAACCCACAGAGAGTTCGACTCTCTATTGGTCGACCGACCAAACCCGAGAGTGGGTTTGATCCAATCGATCGGGCGGTCGGTCGACAACACATGGGCTCGTGCACTTTGTGCATGTCGGATGACCGAGCCTGGCTTCGCTCAATCGGTCGGTTGACTGCAAGCAGCCTAAAAACAGTTTTTCAAAGACTAAAAACTTGGACTTGTAAAACTCTTAAAAATTCAACTAAATCCCATAAATTTCACAAAAATAAGTTCATGTAAATATTTTGAAGTACAAATATGTGTAATCAAAATCAACACATATTACAATAATTGAACTATTTTTGAGGCATAGAAATTTAAGCTTAAACTAAAAATGATATTTTTAAAAACTAAACTTTCTAAATGGAAAACCAGTTTTTCTTCAAACTTGTATAAATAAAAAATAAAATATTGAAACACATTTGAAGTATAGTATGTATGAAAAAGATCCAATACACAGAGAGAATGAAATATACTTGATTTTGACAATAAGCCCTAAAATAAGTTTTGATAAAAACAAAACTTAAACACATGATATAAAATCATCAAAATAAGTTTCTTAAACAATATTAAGCAACAATGTAAATGGATGAAATCCAATACACATATATGAAAATACACCTAGAAGGGGAGTGAATAGGTGTACTAGCTAATCTAAGACATGATGCGAAATTAAAACTTAATTGACTAAAGGCTGTAGCCGAATTCTCAGTGAGGGACTCTGGACTATCTCCTCTAGATTCCTCTAAATAAGAGTTGAGGTACTATATGAAGCTCTCTTGGTTCAACACAAGTATGGACACACAAGCAATACCAAGCATGTATGAGATGGGAATAATATAAAGCAATGAAAGATATAAGAGACAGAGTTAGAGATAGTGGATCAAACGCAAACACCAAGATATGTTTTAAGGTTCGAGCCACTGCTCTACGTTCCCGCCTTCACATAGAAAGATTTCCACTACGTCCACATAGGACCTCCCACGAAGGGAACCTTCACCGAGAAATTGCAATTACAAATTTGAAGTATACAACTCCTCTCTCCAACACAACCACCTCTACACAAGAGGCAAGGCACAAAGCCAAAACTCAGTTACTTCTACACAAAAGGGATAGGCACAAAGCCAAAACAAATAAGAGATTACAACACTTGGTGATCACAATAGACCACAAATAATTTTTCTCACAAAAACATGATCCTATAGATAGGATTAGATATGATAGCTCAAGTATGAGAAAACAAGGTGTTTGGAAATCAAAATCACAAAGAAAAATACTTCGAAAAAATACTAGATAAATAGAAATAAAGAACAAAATCAATTTCCTAAAGACTCTATTTTTCTTTGATTTTTTCAATCCTTGAAAACAAAAATTAAAGATAGAGATTTGAAGCACAAAAACTCTTTTGAAACTCTTTAGAAAATGGGCAAGATGGCACTAGAAAACTTTTTCTCTTGAAACCAAGAACTTTGATTTTCAGTGGAATAATTGTTGCGATTTTAATCCATCCTAATGACCCTTTATATAGGGTTTTAGAAGAGCAAACTTAGAATAGTTTTACCAGGTTTAAAAGGAATAAATAGGCTCTTAAAATCAACAAAACACGTTTTAAAAACATGTTAAAAATCAGCCTCAAAAAAATTAGCCGTTACTGTCAATCTGGCAGACTGATGGTCAACTTTGAGCACAGTTTTTAGGCCTAAAACTTTCAAATTTGTAAATAAGTATATAGGAATAATTTGTAAATGTTTAAGTCTTCTTTCTAATGCAACTTAAATCAATGCAATATAATTACGAAGTAGAAAGTTATCAATAAAATACTAAAGGTATCAAATTAAAAACTGCAAACTGTTTTCAGAATAATAGCAGACTTCAATAATATTTGACATCTTTGACATTTGAATCAGAAAATGATTATTGAATAAAAAATGTAGCCCTAAAAGTTATCTTTAAAATTCAATTTAAATCATGTTATTTAAATATAAGAATAAAAGGTATGATAGGGAATCAAAAAGGGTGTCGAGCAGATTAGCAAAACTAAAACTGGTTAAAATCCAAAACCCGATATATGTGTACTTGAAATTCAAACCGGCTAAACCAAAAATCAAATATTTGAACTTGTGTGTGTGTGTGTGTGTGTGTGTGTGTTGTGTGTGTGTGTGTGTGAACTTAAGCATATCAATACTAGTCTATCTTACACAAGATCTAAATACAAACTTAATCTAACCAAACTGAAGTCTTCTTGTAGAACTCCTTCTCCAGGCCGACTTGATCCAAACACGATCCAATGAGCTTGACTCCATCCGAGTGCTAATCTTGACGCGCGAGCTCTTGAATTAACATATATTAGCTCCCAAAACTCTTTTGTTGAAGCTAATCACCTATAAGATCATGATAGGAAATCTGAAACTATATAAACAAAAGATCATTAGTACTATAACTACATGATTTAATCATCATCAAAACTAGAGTGATGGGCCTTTGGGCTAACAATCTCCCCTTTTTGATGATGACAAAACTTATAGAGTTATATATGTATGGATTAAAGTTAAACTTCATACAAGCTCCCCCTTAACTCATGCATAGCAATAAACATAAAGATTCGATGAAATGAATAAAGTAACACAACTATATACATAAATAAAGTAAACATGCATATATAAACTCACTAAATTCTTTCACCCCTTATTTTTCAATTCATCAACAAAGGGGCGAAAACAAACAAACAATAAAGATATATATATGTGATATACATTCATGAAGAGGAGAGGCGTAAAGTTAGTTCCCCCTGCATACATGCATTACATGAAGAAGGGATGACTATACCCTAACCCACATAAGGCATAATATACAATGTATAAATAGAGATGTTAAGCTCTCTACACACGTATACCACATAAAGAAGAGAGGTCAAGCTCCTCAATGTCAGATACACTCAACATGAATCTATATTTAGAGAAGATGTTAGCTCCCCTTGCATATAGGCAATACATATCAATAAATTTTAAAGAAAATTTTTGATAATACTTAAAACAAAATTTTAAAATTTCTTAAGTCAACAAAATAAATAAACCAATGAAATCAAATAGTAGTTGACAAAAAAAAATTGATACCACTTGAAAATTTTTTTTTAATAACAATAGTAGATTTTGATACCAATTGAAGGTGAAACATGAAGTATATTTTGATACCAATTAAAAATCAATGCATAAGCTTGTAAAGATACCAATTAACATTTGGAATAAAATCAAGCTTATCCTAAACATAATTTGTGCTTTAAAAAAAATGTAAAGATATTGTAAAACAGCACAATCAAATCATATATATGTATGTATGAAATTGAAATTTGAAGCATACATATATAAAAAAATAAATATGAGTATATAAAATGAAATAACATGAAGATCATGTGTATAACTCATACCTGCCACCCTATTCATGCACAGTTTAAAAGATATTCAATAAGGGTATACAAGGCATGGTTGCCCATTCAACCGCTCTTAAAGGGTAGAAGTTTTCAAAAATAAGATTTAAAATTAATTGTAGATTGAAAACACTACCAATTTAAGAATCAAGAAACTAGTTTAAAAATAACTTTTGAAAAACTAGTTAAAGATTCTTCAAAATATGAAACCAAATCATATAATCTATGAAGACATGAAATCACACAATAATTGACACTCAAAGTCTATAAAGCACATATATGCTCATGAAATAAAAATCATGAGTAAACACCAAACGTAGAGTGTATGAATCATGTAATCAACAAAATCATGTAAATAAGTCATTGATGCTCATATGAATTTCCTTTATCAAAGGCAAAAAATCATCAAAACTAAATACGCTTCAAGGTATATATATGTTTTGTTGAAACTAAAGTATACATACGTATCCTAAATATAAACGAGCCCATAATAAAATATTGCATGAAAAGCAAGTAACTTTAGGATAGACATGTATATCTAATAGTTTTAGATAAAATTGACATATACATGAAGATAAATATATTTTTATGAAAACGTGTACAAAAATATGAAAAACAAATAAAGATGTAAGAGTCATCAAAACTAGGTTATACAAGTACATCCATTGGGTCCAAATTAGCAATAAAGCACAAACATATGATAAACAAATGTGGCTCTTTAGTTGTACAAGTATAAATACAAGTTCTAATCAAAGTTCCATCCAAATATGTAATCAAAAACATGAAGTGCAAACCATAAACAAGCATGACCATTAGGGGAAATGCACGTACTTTAGAGTTAGGATATACACAATAGCTAAATTATAGTGAGAATACAAAAGTAATAGTCCGTATAAACATGGGTCTATCTCAAATATTACATATGTATATCACAAGTCTAATAAGCATTGCATTTAAATATAATGAACATGAAAAGTCAAAACATGCTAAAATCAATCAATGAGAGCATGTAAACAAAATAAAGAGTTAGAGATAGATACCAAACCAATAGGGCTAATCTCTAGGTATCCAAACTATAGTGGTCCTCCCACCAAACATCCTTGAAGGTGATGCATCCAATGTAGTATCCATCAAGCTCAAACGCATCCACCATCAAGGCACCAAAACCCTCACGTCAATTGAGAGCCCACACCTACATCAAATACAATAGGGGTAGATTTTGGTACCCATACCTTATTGGGTCCATGGGGGTTAATGAAAAACACCTAGAGGGGGGGTGAATAGGTGTAAGTGCTAATCTAAGAAACTTAATGCAAACTAAGTGCGCTAAATGCGGAAGCTAATGCAAATTATGCACAAACTAATACAATACAACAAGTGTAGTCGAATTCCCCTTGCGAGGCTCTGGACTAACTCCCCTTGATTCCCTTGAAATGGGTTGAGGTGCTATGTGAAGCTCTTGTTGGATGAGTATAAGTTAGGCACACACACACAAGCAATCCAAGCAATATGAAATACACACAATCAAGCCAAGCATATAATAGATATGACAATAAGAAATGCAAGGCACAACACAAGCAATATATGATATGAATGAATCAATGCTCAACACAAGCAAGTATGATATGATGATGAGTATGATGCTTTGCACAATTATAAGAGAGAGAGTTAGAGAGACAATGGATCAAAACGCAAACACCAAGATTTGTTTCGAGGTTCGAGCACCTTGCTCTACATCCCCGCCTACACCACCGTGTAGGATTTCCACTATCTCAACTCCCACCGAGGGAACCTCTACCAAAGAGGATTTCTTACAACTCTAGGAGTACCAAACTCCTCTCTCAAACAACCACCTCACAACCGAGGGGTAAGGCCCGTAGCCAATACAACAACCAATCCACACACCTCTACCGAAGAGGCTCACAACCAAACTCCACCTCTACCTAAGAGGGATCCACAACACAATCACCCGATCACCTCTACCGAAGAGGGATTCACAAATATAAGGGTGTTTACAACAATGAGGTTACAACAAACAACCTCAAACACTTCTCTTTCTTTTTCTCTTATCTTTTCCACAAAAACAAGATCCTAATAGTTTAGGATAGAAGATAGCTCAAGTGTGGAAACAAGTGTTTTTGGAAACAAGCAACAAAGAAAAATCTTTGGGAAAATACTTGCAATATGATAGAATTGAAGATCTAAGCAAAAATCCCAAAAACCTATTTTTCTTTGATTTTTCAAAAACCCTAAAACAATAAAGATGAGAAGTTTTTGCACTTAAAACTCTTTTGAAACTCTTTTAAACACTTCAGAAAACTGAAAATTTTCTCTTAAAAAACTTGGCCAAAATCCCCAAAGAGATGGGGTTTATATAGCCCCTATACAAAACTAGCCGTTAGGCTGAGCTGGCAGTCTGACAGACTGCCGGTCGACCGGTCCGGTCGACCGCCAACGGTCAGAATTGTGACCGTTGGGCAGCTGCGGTCGACCGGCCCGGTCGACCGAGAAAACCCGAGAGCAGAGCTCTCAACTCGGTCGACCGTCCCGGTGTTGGCCCAAAGGCCTATCACTCTAGTTTTGATGATGATCAACTCATGTAGTTATATTTGCTAATGATCTTGTTTAAATTAGTGACAGATTCTTTATCAAGATCTTAGTAGGTGTGGAGCTTCAACAAAGGATAAAATGTCAAGTTGGAAGCTAGCACCGGTTGATTCACGAGCCTATGCATCAAGAACACATCTAGAGATGAGCTCGGTGGATTGCATTTAGACCAAGTCAAGAAAATGAGAAGCCTTCAAGTGAAGACTTCAAGAAGATGAAGACTTGTGTCTAGGTATAAGATTTTGTTTTTGTTTAGATAAATGTAAAGGATAAATAGTTGGTGGATTGCTCAAGTTATATCACACACACACTCTTGATAGAACTCTTGATAGGATTGCTTTCATAAAAGATTTCTATGTCTTAGAAAAGAATTTTTATTTTGGAAAAAGATTTTTTCTTTGTGACAAAATATCTACTTTGGTTTTTGGTATTTCTATTATACACATCTTTAACCAAAACCAAGTTTAGAGCTTAATGTTCAAAAACATAGATATTTCCTTATGATTGTGTAGTGGATCATATCCATACACACTATGCTTTAATAAGTTCAAAATATCTTGTTTTTGTATTTTGTGAAGTTATGGAAAAACAAGTTTTAGAAAAACATGTTTTTTAGAAAAACAGTTTTTATTGTGATTAAAACTATTTTTTAGATTTACTGTGAATTTATGGGATTTTTATTAAGTTAAAAGACCTATTTCTAAATCCCTTAACTGCGCAGACTGAGAACTGGCCTGACAGGCTGGTCCGGTCGACCGGACCGGTCGACCGGACGTGCACAGACGTGCACGCCTGTGTGCACTGGAGAACGGTCGACCGTGCCGGTCGACCGCTTCAGAGAGCTTTGCTCTCAGGAAATCTCGGTCGACCGGGCCGGTCGACCGACAGAGAGTTTACTCTCTCCTCCAGGTGCGCGGTCGACCGGGCCGGTCGACCGGAGGCTGCAACGGTCAGATTTTTTGACCGTTGCCGGTCGACCGGACCGGTCGACCGGAAGCTCTGACAGAGCCAACGGACAGATTTTTCTGGCCTCTATAAAAGGGGGTTTTGTCATTGTTTTGAGCCAAGATTTTTGGAGACCTTAGAGCCTGTTTTCTCATATTCATTTCAGAGGTTTTTCTCCACAAAAATAGTGAGCTAATACTTCCAATCAAAAGGGAAGATTTTATAAGAGTGTAAAAGTGATTTCTTGAGATTTTCACCAAAGATTCTTTCCTTGCTTTCTCACACAAACACTTGAGCATCCATTGAGCTATTCATCCTATAGGTGTTGTAGTGAGAGTTTTTGTAGGTGATCAAGTGTTTAGATCACCAAGATTTCATCTTGTACTTTGAGGAGACGGG
This sequence comes from Agave tequilana, assembly GCA_038442645.1. NCBI lineage: Eukaryota > Viridiplantae > Streptophyta > Magnoliopsida > Asparagales > Asparagaceae > Agave > Agave tequilana. The sequence continues at coordinate 41,347 of JAVJIF010018669.1, read as the reverse complement.
CAAGTGTGCTCGTGGTTGTTTAGGGTTCGGGTGCGAACTCTTGTAGCTTGAGGTGCGGCCTCGACGAGCCGGTGGGCTTGTGGTGTGTAAGGGACTTTGAGAGTCCGAGGGATTGTAGGTGTTGCGGCACCAAGGAGAGATCCGGTTGGATCGTGCATAGTGGAAATCCTTCGTGTGTCGAAGGCGGGGATGTAGAGCAAGTGTGCTCGAACCTCGAAACAAACCCTTTGTGTTTGCAATTGCTCACTCTTGCTCTCTTACTTCTTTTTGTCTCACTTATATCTTGCATTACTTTATAGTCTTTATCTCTTATATGCATGATATACCTTTGTGCTCATAATTGCTATACTTGCTTGGGATTGTTATTAACACTAGTATTCAACCAAGAGAGCCAACGCGGCACCTCAAACCATTCAAGGGGAATCTAGAGGAGTTTGTCCAGAGCCTCGCAAGGGGAATTCGGCAACACTCTTGTGTTATACATAAGTGTTGAATTAAAAGAAGTTTAATTTGGTCAACTTAGTTTTTATTCCGCATTATTTGTTCATAAGTGACCATTAGATTAGCCATCACCTATTCACCCCCCCTCTAGGTGATATTACAATTGGTATCAGAGCTAGTGCTCTTGATATTGGGTCTAACAACCTAAGAGTTAAAGATCCTCTTTTAGGCTAATCACAATATTTTGTACACTCACAATGGACTTCATGTCACCACCCACCTTTGACACTCTTAACATCCAAATTTGGAAGGTTAAGATGTCTTTGTTCCTCAAAGGACTTGGCCTTAGTGTATATCTTGCCACAACTAATAAAGAATATTGCTTAAATGGTAAGAACATTGAGGCTAATGCAAAGCCCTTCATGCTATTAAGTCAACCCTAAATGATGATTATTTATCTAGGGTTTCTAATGTTGAATCGGCTTTTGTAGCTTGGAACATCATCACCTCCCTTGGCGAAAAGGACCTATACTATGCGGGGAGCGATTCGGACGTGGAAGCGACATCTCCAACGTATGCTATATGGTCCAAGGGATAACCCCCTTGAGGTAAACACCGAATCCGATGATGAGGATGTAGACATGTCATATGATGAGCTTGCTACCTTTTGTCATCTTGTGCTTGAAAAATATGACATGATTAAAAAGAAAAATAAAAATTTGAAAAAGGAACTTGATTGCATGCATGTAGAACATGACTCTTTTAGAAGTAACATTGCATGTTTAGAAAAAGATAATAAAATTTTGAAAAAGAATTTTGATGCCATGCTTAATGATAAAGATTCTTTAGAAAATAAATGGGCATGCTTAGAAAAAGAAAATGAAGATTTGAAAAATGAGAATATTTCCTTAATGTCTAAATTGAATGTTTTATGTGAAGGAAATATGATTTTGAAAAATAAGATTAATTTGGTGGAAAAACAAAAGGAAGATGTTTTTCAAGAAAATAAATCTTTGAAAAGAAAAATTTGTGAAAAAGAAAATATTTTGTTTCACAAAAGAAAAAGAAAAGTGATTCTATATCTCATCATGCTTCTCATGCACACATTGTTAAAAATGAGATTAAAAATTTGAAAAATAAAATTGATAATTTGAGCTCTAATTGAGCTCATGTGCATTCAATCATACTAGATTGGAATCCTTGTTTCAAAAGAAACAAGTTCCTCATACTCATGCACATTCACATCATGCACATGCTTATGATGCACATCATGCTCACACTCCCACTCATACGTATGCTAAGGTGTACATATGTACACATTGTGGCCGCAAAGGCCATTTAGCAAAATTTTGTTATGAAAGGTTAAATGTTCTTATTTTTGATAAAAATAAAAATGCTTGGGTTCCTTACAAGACTAACCCCATAGGACCCAAGAAAAATGGGTACCAAAATCCCCACCTTGTGTATTTAATGTAGGTGAGGAATCTCTCAAAACGTGAGAGATTTGGTGCCTTGATGGTGGGTGCATTTGAACTAAAATGACACATACTTGGAGCACCGCTATCAAGAAATTTTGGTGGGTCAACCACCATGCTTGGAGTTTTGGAGTTGGTAACAATTTCTAAACTTCTATTTTATTTATGTACATGCTTTTTATTTTCATAATATCATTCATAGCATGTTCATGTTTTAAGATTTTTTTTGGTACTTCATGTGGCATTTGCATGCTTAAATGTAGAATGTGTCAAAACTTGCATTTATACATATATGAATAGTGAACTACAATTGACTCATACATATTTGAACTTCATGCTCATTTGTATCCACTATATGCATGTGTATAGGCTAGTTTTGATGATTCGGTCATTTATACTTGTTATGCCTATCTTTGATCTTACTTCATGTATACGTGTGTTTAATTCAAATCTAATAAATATACATGTATACCCTTGAGTCATTTGCCTTCATGCAATATATATTGGACTCTTTCATATTTGGGATATGTATGCATATTGTTAAAATTGGATAAATCATACATATACCATGAATATTAGTATTTTAAATAAATAATAAAAAAATGATTTTTCATGTTTTTTTGATTTGTATTAAAGATTAAAACATGTGTAAAACAAAATGTGATTTATGATCTTTTTGAGCTTGAATGACTACTTTCATAAAAATGCTATTTACATGATCTTTTGAACACTCATCTTTATGATACAAAATATTTTTGAGCTTTATGGACTATGAGTGCTTGAACTTTTGTGTATTTAGTATTATTCATGGAAAACATTTGACTTTGTATTTTTGAAGGATCTTTAACTAGTTTGTCAAAAATCCATTTAAACTAGTCATCTATTCTTCAAATTGATTCACATGATCCTATTTGTAATCATATGGATAAATTCTTGTATTTTCAAAATTTATTTGATGCTTCATGATTTGAATATTAGTTTAAATGTTAGCATTTGTCAACACTTGGATTTATACTTATACACATTATGGATCACAAATAATTTATATATGATTGGGTTTTAATGCTTATTTGTGCCCATTAGGTGTGTTAGTATAGCCTAAGTTTTGATAATTATTACATTTTAAACTTGTATTCCGATTTTGGATTTATGCTATGATCATGTGCTTTCATTTCATGTATATGTTTGTCTTGCCAAAACATTAAGATATACATGGATACCTCTTGAGTCATTTGCCTTTCATGCAAATCTATATATGGACTCAATTGTGTTTTAAGGATATGTATGTATACTTAATGTCTTGTCAAAACATACATATATCTTGAAATATAAATTTTTGTTTTTAATAAAAATTTTGTAATTTTTCAATAAAATTTTTTGTGATGGATTTCATGATTTCAAAATTTTAAGGAATATTGAGATTTGTTGCCATTTTCATGATGCATTGTTCCACATAACACTAGTACACTCACTTCTTTTTGATATGGACTTTATGGATTCTAGAATGTTTTTTAGTGCCTTGTGTTTCATTGATATATCATGAAAATTTTTGCTTTATTCCTTGATTGAAGGATTCCGTACTAGTTGTTAAACACCTTCATTTAACTAGTTCGAATTCTTCATGTGATCGATTATATGATATATACACTTAAGCTTAATTTTCAATTGGTATCATTAGATATTTTCATTGGTATCAATTTGATTTATGTTGTATATACTCATATTTTGTTCTTTCATGTATGTATGCATCTACTTCAATTGATATTATCTTTTCATACATATATGTGATCTTTTGTGCTTGATTTACACACGTATATTATATACTATATGTTTGCTTATCAAGATTTTGGTTTTAAAAAAAAAAATATTTGATATGAACTTGTGTTTTGTATTGCCTATATGCAAGGAGAGCTTAACATCTCTCTTACATATAGATTCATGTTGAGTGTATTGTGTATTGAGGAGCTTAACATCTCTTCTTTATATGGTACACGTGTGTAGGGGGAGCTTCACATCTCCTCTTATGCATTACATAATATGTGTTATGTGAGTTAGGGCTTGTCATCCCTTCTTCATGTAATGCATATGTGTAGGGAAGTTAACTTAGCGTCTTCCTCTTCATGAATGTATATCGCATATAAATCTTATTGATTGATTTGATTTTACCCTCCTTGATTTCCTTATTTTTGACAAAAAGGGGGAGAAAATGTGTTTGATGATTTGAACTTTGAACCCTTTGTTGATGATTGACAAAAGGGGGAGAAGTATTTGAGTTATATGCATGATTTCCTTAAGGGGAGAAAGATTTTGAGATTTTGAGTTTTTATATTGTGCTTTTACTCATGCATAGCAATAATATAATAAGATAAAGCTTGAGAAAAAAATTTGTGCATTCATTTCCATACATATTTATGTGCTTTAATGTCATATCTATTTATTTCTAGTGATGCATGAGTTAAGGGGGAGCTTCTTTGAAGCTTTACTTTAATCCATGCATATATAACTTCATGAGTTTTGTCATCATCAAAAAGGGGGAGATTGTTGGCCCAAAGGCCTATCACTCTAGTTTTGATGATGATCAACTCATGTAGTTATATTTGCTAATGATCTTGTTTAAATTAGTGACAGATTCTTTATCAAGATCTTAGTAGGTGTGGAGCTTCAACAAAGGATAAAATGTCAAGTTGGAAGCTAGCACCGGTTGATTCACGAGCCTATGCATCAAGAACACATCTAGAGATGAGCTCGGTGGATTGCATTTGGACCAAGTCAAGAAGATGAGAAGCCTTCAAGTGAAGACTTCAAGAAGATGAAGACTTGTGTCTAGGTATAAGATTTTGTTTTTGCTTAGATAAAATGTAAAGGATAAATAGTTGGTGGATTGCTCAAGTTATATCACACACACACTCTTGATAGAACTCTTGATAGGATTGCTTTCATAAAAGATTTCTATGTCTTAGAAAAGATTTTTATTTTGGAAAAAGATTTTTTCTTTGTGACAAAATATCTACTTTGGTTTTGGTATTTCTATTATACACATCTTTAACCAAAACCAAGTTTAGAGCTTAATGTTCAAAAACATAGATATTTCCTTATGATTGTGTAGTGGATCATATCCATACACACTATGCTTTAATAAGTTCAAAATATCTTGTTTTTGTATTTTGTGAAGTTATGGAAAAAACAAGTTTTAGAAAAACATGTTTTTTAGAAAACAGTTTTTATTGTGATTAAAACTATTTTTTAGATTTACTGTGAATTTATGGGATTTTTATTAAGTTAAAAGACCTATTTCTAAATCCCTTAACTGCGCAGACTGAGAACTGGCCTGACAGGCTGGTCCGGTCGACCGGACGTGCACAGACGTGCACGCCTGTGTGCACTGGAGAACGGTCGACCGTGCCGGTCGACCGCTTCAGAGAGCTTTGCTCTCAGGAAATCTCGGTCGACCGGGCCGGTCGACCGACAGAGAGTTTACTCTCTCCTCCAGGTGCGCGGTCGACCGGGTCGGTCGACCGGAGGCTGCACGGTCGGATTTTTGACCATTGCCGGTCGACCGGACCGGTCGACCGGAAGCTCTGACAGAGCCCAACGGACAGATTTTTCTGGCCTCTATAAAAGGGGGTTTTGTCATTTTTTTGAGCCAAGATTTTTGGAGACCTTAGAGCCTGTTTTCTCATATTCATTTCAGAGGTTTTTCTCCACAAAAATAGTGAGCTAATACTTCCAATCAAAAGGGAAGATTTTATAAGAGTGTAAAAGTGATTTCTTGAGATTTTCACAAAGATTCTTTCCTTGCTTTCTCACACAAACACTTGAGCATCCATTGAGCTATTCATCCTATAGGTGTTGTAGTGAGAGTTTTTGTAGGTGATCAAGTGTTTAGATCACCAAGATTTCATCTTGTACTTTGAGGAGACGGGCAAGTGTGCTCGTGGTTGTTTAGGATTCGGGTGCGAACTCTTGTAGCTTGAGGTGCGGCCTCGACGAGCCGGTGGGCTTGTGGTGTGTAAGGGACTTTGAGAGTCCGAGGGATTGTAGGTGTTGCGGCACCAAGGAGAGATCCGGTTGGATCGTGCATAGTGGAAATCCTTCGTGTGTCGAAGGCGGGGATGTAGAGCAAGTGTGCTCGAACCTCGAAACAAACCCTTTGTGTTTGCGATTTCTCACTCTTGCTCTCTTACTTCTTTTGTCTCACTTATATCTTGCATTACTTTATAGTCTTTATCTCTTATATGCATGATATACCTTTGTGCTCATAATTGCTATACTTGCTTGGGATTGTTATTAACACTAGTATTCAACCAAGAGAGCCAACGCGGCACCTCAACCCATTCAAGGGGAATCTAGAGGAGTTTGTCCAGAGCCTCGCAAGGGGAATTCGGCAACACTCTTGTGTTATGCATAAGTGTTGAATTAAAAGAAGTTTAATTTGGTCAACTTAGTTTTAATTCCGCATTATTTGTTCATAAAGTGACCATTAGATTAGCCATCACCTATTCACCCCCCTCTAGGTGATATTACAATTGGTATCAGAGCTAGTGCTCTTGATATTGGGTCTAACAACCTAAGAGTTAAAGATCCTCTTTTAGGCTAATCACAATATTTTGTACACTCACAATGGACTTCATGTCACCACCCACCTTTGACACTCTTAACATCCAAATTTGGAAGGTTAAGATGTCTTTGTTCCTCAAAGGACTTGGCCTTAGTGTATATCTTGCCACAACTAATAAAGAATATTGCTTAAATGGTAAGAACATTGAGGCTAATGCAAAAGCCCTTCATGCTATTAAGTCAACCCTAAATGATGATTATTTATCTAGGGTTTCTAATGTTGAATCGGCTTTTGTAGCTTGGAACATCATCACCTCCCTTGGCGAAAAGGACCTATACTATGCGGGAGCGATTCGGACGTTGGAAGCGACATCTCCAACGTATGCTATATGGTCCAAGGGGATAACCCCCTTGAGGTACACCGAATCCGATGATGAGGATATAGACATGTCATATGATGAGCTTGCTACCTTTTGTCATCTTGTGCTTGAAAAATATGACATGATTAAAAAGAAAAATAAAAATTTGAAAAAGGAACTTGATTGCATGCATGTAGAACATGACTCTTTTAGAAGTAACATTGCATGTTTAGAAAAAGATAATAAAATTTTGAAAAAGAATTTTGATGCCATGCTTAATGATAAAGATTCTTTAGAAAATAAATGGGCATGCTTAGAAAAAGAAAATGAAGATTTGAAAAATGAGAATATTTCCTTAATGTCTAAATTGAATGTTTTATGTGAAGGAAATATGATTTTGAAAAATAAGATTGATTTGGTGGAAAAACAAAAGGAAGATGTTTTTCAAGAAAATAAATCTTTGAAAAGAAAAATTTGTGAAAAAGAAAAAGATTTTGTTTCACAAAAGAAAAAGAAAGTGATTCTATATCTCATCATGCTTCTCATGCACACATTGTTAAAAATGAGATTAAAAATTTGAAAAATAAAATTGATAATTTGAGCTCTAATTTGAGCTCATGTGCATTCAATCATACTAGATTGGAATCCTTGTTTCAAAAGAAACAAGTTCCTCATACTCATGCACATTCACATCATGCACATGCTTATGATGCACATCATGCTCACACTCCCACTCATACGTATGCTAAGGTGTACATATGTACACATTGTGGCCGCAAAGGCCATTTAGCAAAATTTTGTTATGAAAGGTTAAATGTTCTTATTTTTGATAAAAATAAAAATGCTTGGGTTCCTTACAAGACTAACCACATAGGACCCAAGAAAATATGGGTACCAAAATCCCCACCTTGTGTATTTGATGTAGGTGAGGAATCTCTCAAAACGTGAGAGATTTGGTGCCTTGATGGTGGGTGCATTTGAACTAAAATGACACATACTTGGAGCACCGCTATCAAGAAATTTTGGTGGGTCAACCACCATGCTTGGAGTTTTGGAGTTGGTAACAATTTCTAAACTTCTATTTTATTTATGTACATGCTTTTTATTTTCATAATATCATTCATAGCATGTTCATGTTTTAAGATTTTTTTTGGTACTTCATGTGGCATTTGCATGCTTAAATGTAGAATGTGTCAAAACTTGCATTTATACATATATGAATAGTGAACTACAATTGACTCATACATATTTGAACTTCATGCTCATTTGTATCCACTATATGCATGTGTATAGGCTAGTTTTGATGATTCGGTCATTTATACTTGTTATGCCTATCTTTGATCTTACTTCATGTATACGTGTGTTTAATTCAAATCTAATAAATATACATGTATACCCTTGAGTCATTAGCCTTCATGCAATATATATTGGACTCTTTTCATATTTGGGATATGTATGCATATTGTTAGAATTGGATAAATCATACATATACCATGAAGATTAGTATTTTAAATAAATAATAAAAAAATGATTTTTCATGTTTTTTGATTTGTATTAAAGATTAAAACATGTGTAAAACAAAATGTGATTTATGATCTTTTTGAGCTTGAATGACTACTTTCATAAAAATGCTATTTACATGATCTTTTGAACACTCATCTTTATGATACAAAATATTTTTGAGCTTTATGGACTATGAGTGCTTGAACTTTTGTGTATTTAGTATTATTCATGGAAAACATTTGACTTTGTATTTTTGAAGGATCTTTAACTAGTTTGTCAAAAATCCATTTAAACTAGTTATCTATTCTTCAAATTGATTCACATGATCCTATTTGTAATCATATGGATAAATTCTTTTGTATTTTCAAAATTTATTTGATGCTTCATGATTTGAATATTAGTTTAAATGTTAGCATTTGTCAACACTTGGATTTATACTTATACACATTATGGATCACAAATAAATCTATATATGATTGGGTTTGAATGCTTATTTGTGCCCATTAGGTGTGTTAGTATAGCCTAAGTTTTGATAATTATTACATTTTAAACTTGTATTCCGATTTTGGATTTATGCTATGATCATGTGCTTTCATTTCATGTATATGTTTGTCTTGCCAAAACATTAAGTTATACATGGATACTCTTGAGTCATTTGCCTTTCATGCAAATCTATATATTGACTCAATTGTGTTTTAAGGATATGTATGTATACTTAATGTCTTGTCAAAACATACATATATCTTGAAATATAAATTTTTGTTTTTAATAAAAATTTTGTAATTTTTCAATAAAATTTTTTGTGATGGATTTCATGATTTCAAAATTTTAAGGAATATTGAGATTTGTTGTCATTTTCATGATGCCATGTTCCACATAACACTAGTACACTCACTTCTTTTTGATATGGACTTTATGGATTCTAGAGTGTTTTTTAGTGCCTTGTGTTTCATGATATATCATGAAAAATTTTTGCTTTATTCCTTGATTGAAGGATTCCGTACTAGTTGTTAAAAACACCTTCATTTAACTAGTTCGAATTCTTCATGTGATCGATTATATGATATATACACTTAAGCTTAATTTTCAATTGGTATCATTAGATATTTCAATTGGTATCATTTGATTCATGTTGTATATACTCATATTTTGTTCTTTCATGTATGTATGCATCTACTTCAATTGATATTATCTTTTCATACATATATGTGATCTTTTGTGCTTGATTTACACACGTATATTATATACTATATGTTTGCTTATCAAGATTTTGGTTTTAAAAAAAAAAAATATTTGATATGAACTTGTGTTTTGTATTGCCTATATGCAAGGAGAGCTTAAATCTCTCTTACATATAGATTCATGTTGAGTGTATTGTGTATTGAGGAGCTTAACATCTCTTCTTTATATGGTACACGTGTGTAGGGGGAGCTTACATCTCCTCTTATGCATTACATAATATGTGTTATGTGAGTTAGGGCTTGTCATCCCTTCTTCATGTAATGCATATGTGTAGGGAAGTTAACTTAGCGTCTTCCTCTTCATGAATGTATATCGCATATAAATCTTATTGATTGATTTGATTTTACCCTCCTTGATTTCCTTATTTTTGACAAAAGGGGGAGAAAATGTGTTTGATGATTTGAACTTTGAACCCTTTGTTGATGATTGACAAAAAGGGGGAGAAGTATTTGAGTTATATGCATGATTTCCTTAAGGGGGAGAAAGATTTTGAGATTTTGAGTTTTTATACTTGTGCTTTTACTCATGCATAGCAATAATATAATAAGATAAAAGCTTGAGAAAAAAATTTGTGCATTCATTTGCATACATATTTATGTGCTTTAATGTCATATCTATTTATTTCTAGTGATGCATGAGTTAAGGGGGAGCTTCTTTGAAGCTTTACTTTAATCCATGCATATATAACTTCATGAGTTTTGTCATCATCAAAAAGGGGGAGATTGTTGGCCCAAAGGCCTATCACTCTAGTTTTGATGATGATCAACTCATGTAGTTATATTTGCTAATGATCTTGTTTAAATTAGTGACAGATTCTTTATCAAGATCTTAGTAGGTGTGGAGCTTCAACAAAGGATAAAATGTCAAGTTGGAAGCTAGCACGGTTGATTCACGAGCCTATGCATCAAGAACACATCTAGAGATGAGCTCGGTGGATTTGCATTTGGACCAAGTCAAGAAGATGAGAAGCCTTCAAGTGAAGACTTCAAGAAGATGAAGACTTGTGTCTAGGTATAAGATTTTGTTTTTGCTTAGATAAAATGTAAAGGATAAATAGTTGGTGGATTGCTCAAGTTATATCACACACACACTCTTGATAGAACTCTTGATAGGATTGCTTTCATAAAAGATTTCTATGTCTTAGAAAAGAATTTTTATTTTGGAAAAAGATTTTTTCTTTGTGACAAAATATCTACTTTGGTTTTTGGTATTTCTATTATACACATCTTTAACCAAAACCAAGTTTAGAGCTTAATGTTCAAAAACATAGATATTTCCTTATGATTGTGTAGTGGATCATATCCATACACACTATGCTTTAATAAGTTCAAAATATCTTGTTTTTGTATTTTGTGAAGTTATGGAAAAACAAGTTTTAGAAAAACATGTTTTTTAGAAAAACAGTTTTTATTGTGATTAAAACTATTTTTTAGATTTACTGTGAATTTATGGGATTTTTATTAAGTTAAAAGACCTATTTCTAAATCCCTTAACTGCGCAGACTGAGAACTGGCCTGACAGGCTGGTCCGGTCGACCGGACGTGCACAGACGTGCACGCCTGTGTGCACTGGAGAACGGTCGACCGTGCCGGTCGACCGCTTCAGAGAGCTTTGCTCTCAGGAAATCTCGGTCGACCGGGCCGGTCGACCGACAGAGAGTTTACTCTCTCCTCCAGGTGCGCGGTCGACCGGGCCGGTCGACCGGAGGCTGCAACGGTCGGATTTTTGACCATTGCCGGTCGACCGGAACGGTCGACCGGAAGCTCTGACAGAGCCCAACGGACAGATTTTTCTGGCCTCTATAAAAGGGGGTTTTGTCATTGTTTTGAGCCAAGATTTTTGGAGACCTTAGAGCCTGTTTTCTCATATTCATTTCAGAGGTTTTTCTCCACAAAAATAGTGAGCTAATACTTCCAATCAAAAGGGAAGATTTTATAAGAGTGTAAAAGTGATTTCTTGAGATTTTCACCAAAGATTCTTTCCTTGCTTTCTCACACAAACACTTGAGCATCCATTGAGCTATTCATCCTATAGGTTTGTAGTGAGAGTTTTTGTAGGTGATCAAGTGTTTAGATCACCAAGATTTCATCTTGTACTTTGAGGAGACGGGCAAGTGTGCTCGTGGTTGTTTAGGGTTCGGGTGCGAACTCTTGTAGCTTGAGGTGCGGCCTCGACGAGCCGGTGGGCTTGTGGTGTGTAAGGGACTTTGAGAGTCCGAGGGATTGTAGGTGTTGCGGCACCAAGGAGAGATCCAGTTGGATCGTGCATAGTGGAAATCCTTCGTGTGTCGAAGGCGGGGATGTAGAGCAAGTGTGCTCGAACCTCGAAACAAACCCTTTGTGTTTGCGATTTCTCACTCTTGCTCTCTTATTCTTTTTGTCTCACTTATATCTTGCATTACTTTATAGTCTTTATCTCTTATATGCATGATATACCTTTGTGCTCATAATTGCTATACTTGCTTGGGATTGTTATTAACACTAGTATTCAACCAAGAGAGCCAACGCGGCACCTCAACCCATTCAAGGGGAATCTAGAGGAGTTTGTCCAGAGCCTCGCAAGGGGAATTCGGCAACACTCTTGTGTTATGCATAAGTGTTGAATTAAAAGAAGTTTAATTTGGTCAACTTAGTTTTAATTCCGCATTATTTGTTCATAAAGTGACCATTAGATTAGCCATCACCTATTCACCCCCCCTCTAGGTGATATTACAATTGGTATCAGAGCTAGTGCTCTTGATATTGGGTCTAACAACCTAAGAGTTAAAGATCCTCTTTTAGGCTAATCACAATATTTTGTACACTCACAATGGACTTCATGTCACCACCCACCTTTGACACTCTTAACATCCAAATTTGGAAGGTTAAGATGTCTTTGTTCCTCAAAGGACTTGGCCTTAGTGTATATCTTGCCACAACTAATAAAGAATATTGCTTAAATGGTAAGAACATTGAGGCTAATGCAAAAGCCCTTCATGCTATTAAGTCAACCCTAAATGATGATTATTTATCTAGGGTTTCTAATGTTGAATCGGCTTTTGTAGCTTGGAACATCATCACCTCCCTTGGCGAAAGGACCTATACTATGCGGGGAGCGATTCGGACGTTGGAAGCGACATCTCCAACGTATGCTATATGGTCCAAGGGGATAACCCCCTTGAGGTAAACATCGAATCCGATGATGAGGATGTAGACATGTCATATGATGAGCTTGCTACCTTTTGTCATCTTGTGCTTGAAAAATATGACATGATTAAAAGAAAAATAAAAAATTTGAAAAAGGAACTTGATTGCATGCATGTAGAACATGACTCTTTTAGAAGTAACATTGCATGTTTAGAAAAAGATAATAAAATTTTGAAAAAGAATTTTGATGCCATGCTTAATGATAAAGATTCTTTAGAAAATAAATGGGCATGCTTAGAAAAAGAAAATGAAGATTTGAAAAATGAGAATATTTCCTTAATGTCTAAATTGAATGTTTTATGTGAAGGAAATATGATTTTGAAAAATAGATTGATTTGGTGGAAAAACAAAAGGAAGATGTTTTTCAAGAAAATAAATCTTTGAAAAGAAAAATTTGTGAAAAAGAAAAGATTTTGTTTCACAAAAGAAAAAGAAAAGTGATTCTATATCTCATCATGCTTCTCATGCACACATTGTTAAAAATGAGATTAAAAATTTGAAAAATAAAATTGATAATTTGAGCTCTAATTTGAGCTCATGTGCATTCAATCATACTAGATTGGAATCCTTGTTTCAAAAGAAACAAGTTCCTCATACTCATGCACATTCACATCATGCACATGCTTATGATGCACATTATGCTCACACTCCCACTCATACGTATGCTAAGGTGTACATATGTACACATTGTGGCCGCAAAGGCCATTTAGCAAATTTGTTATGAAAGGTTAAATGTTCTTATTTTTGATAAAAATAAAAATGCTTGGGTTCCTTACAAGACTAACCACATAGGACCCAAGAAAATATGGGTACCAAAATCCCCACCTTGTGTATTTGATGTAGGTGAGGAATCTCTCAAAACGTGAGAGATTTGGTGCCTTGATGGTGGGTGCATTTGAACTAAAATGACACATACTTGGAGCACCGCTATCAAGAAATTTTGGGTGGGTCAACCACCATGCTTGGAGTTTTAGAGTTGGTAACAATTTCTAAACTTCTATTTTATTATGTACATGCTTTTTATTTTCATAATATCATTCATAGCATGTTCATGTTTTAAGATTTTTTTTGATACTTCATGTGGCATTTGCATGCTTAAATGTAGAATGTGTCAAAACTTGCATTTATACATATATGAATAGTGAACTACAATTGACTCATACATATTTGAACTTCATGCTCATTTGTATCCACTATATGCATGTGTATAGGCTAGTTTTGATGATTCGGTCATTTATACTTGTTATGCCTATCTTTGATCTTACTTCATGTATACGTGTGTTTAATTCAAATCTAATAAATATACATGTATACCCTTGAGTCATTAGCCTTCATGCAATATATATTGGACTCTTTTCATATTTGGGATATGTATGCATATTGTTAGAATTGGATAAATCATACATATACCATGAAGATTAGTATTTTAAATAAATAATAAAAAAATGATTTTTTCATGTTTTTTGATTTGTATTAAAGATTAAAACATGTGTAAAACAAAATGTGATTTATGATCTTTTTGAGCTTGAATGACTACTTTCATAAAAATGCTATTTACATGATCTTTTGAACACTCATCTTTATGATACAAAATATTTTTGAGCTTTATGGACTATGAGTGCTTGAACTTTTGTGTATTTAGTATTATTCATGGAAAACATTTGACTTTGTATTTTTGAAGGATCTTTAACTAGTTTGTCAAAAATCCATTTAAACTAGTTATCTATTCTTCAATTGATTCACATGATCCTATTTGTAATCATATGGATAAATTCTTTTGTATTTTCAAAATTTATTTGATGCTTCATGATTTGAATATTAGTTTAAATGTTAGCATTTGTCAACACTTGGATTTATACTTATACACATTATGGATCACAAATAAATCTATATATGATTGGGTTTGAATGCTTATTTGTGCCCATTAGGTGTGTTAGTATAGCCTAAGTTTTGATAATTATTACATTTTAAACTTGTATTCCGATTTTGGATTTATGCTATGATCATGTGCTTTCATTTCATGTATATGTTTGTCTTGCCAAAACATTAAGATATACATGGATACCTCTTGAGTCATTTGCCTTTCATGCAAATCTATATATGGACTCAATTGTGTTTTAAGGATATGTATGTATACTTAATGTCTTGTCAAAACATACATATATCTTGAAATATAAATTTTTGTTTTTAATAAAATTTTGTAATTTTTCAATAAAATTTTTTGTGATGGATTTCATGATTTCAAAATTTTAAGGAATATTGAGATTTGTTGCCATTTTCATGATGCCATGTTCCACATAACACTAGTACACTCACTTCTTTTGATATGGACTTTATGGATTCTAGAGTGTTTTTTAGTGCCTTGTGTTTCATTGATATATCATGAAAATTTTTTGCTTTATTCCTTGATTGAAGGATTCCGTACTAGTTGTTAAACACCTTCATTTAACTAGTTCGAATTCTTCATGTGATCGATTATATGATATATACACTTAAGCTTAATTTTCAATTGGTATCATTAGATATTTTCAATTGGTATCAATTTGATTCATGTTGTATATACTCATATTTTGTTCTTTCATGTATGTATGCATCTACTTCAATTGATATTATCTTTTCATACATATATGTGATCTTTTGTGCTTGATTTACACACGTATATTATATACTATATGTTTGCTTATCAAGATTTTGGTTTTAAAAAAAAAATATTTGATATGAACTTGTGTTTTGTATTGCCTATATGCAAGGAGAGCTTAACATCTCTCTTACATATAGATTCATGTGAGTGTATTGTGTATTGAGGAGCTTAACATCTCTTCTTATATGGTACACGTGTGTAGGGGGAGCTTCACATCTCCTCTTATGCATTACATAATATGTGTTATGTGAGTTAGGGCTTGTCATCCCTTCTTCATGTAATGCATATGTGTAGGGAAGTTAACTTAGCGTCTTCCTCTTCATGAATGTATATCGCATATAAATCTTATTGATTGATTTGATTTTACCCTCCTTGATTTCCTTATTTTTGACAAAAAGGGGAGAAAATGTGTTTGATGATTTGAACTTTGAACCCTTTGTTGATGATTGACAAAAAGGGGGAGAAGTATTTGAGTTATATGCATGATTTCCTTAAGGGGAGAAAGATTTTGAGATTTTGAGTTTTTATACTTGTGCTTTTACTCATGCATAGCAATAATATAATAAGATAAAAGCTTGAGAAAAAGATTTGTGCATTCATTTGCATACATATTTATGTGCTTTAATGTCATATCTATTTATTTCTAGTGATGCATGAGTTAAGGGGGAGCTTCTTTGAAGCTTTACTTTAATCCATGCATATATAACTTCATGAGTTTTGTCATCATCAAAAGGGGGAGATTGTTGGCCAAAGGCCTATCACTCTAGTTTTGATGATGATCAACTCATGTAGTTATATTTGCTAATGATCTTGTTTAAATTAGTGACAGATTCTTTATCAAGATCTTAGTAGGTGTGGAGCTTCAACAAAGGATAAAATGTCAAGTTGGAAGCTAGCACCGGTTGATTCACGAGCCTATGCATCAAGAACACATCTAGAGATGAGCTCGGTGGATTGCATTTGGACCAAGTCAAGAAGATGAGAAGCCTTCAAGTGAAGACTTCAAGAAGATGAAGACTTGTGTCTAGGTATAAGATTTTGTTTTTGTTTAGATAAAATGTAAAGGATAAATAGTTGGTGGATTGCTCAAGTTATATCACACACACACTCTTGATAGAACTCTTGATAGGATTGCTTTCATAAAAGATTTCTATGTCTTAGAAAAGAATTTTTATTTTGGAAAAAGATTTTTTCTTTGTGACAAAATATCTACTTTGGTTTTTGGTATTTCTATTATACACATCTTTAGCCAAAACCAAGTTTAGAGCTTAATGTTCAAAAACATAGATATTTCCTTATGATTGTGTAGTGGATCATATCCATACACACTATGCTTAATAAGTTCAAAATATGTTTTTTGTATTTTGTGAAGTTATGGAAAAACAAGTTTTAGAAAAACATGTTTTTTAGAAAACAGTTTTTATTGTGATTAAAACTATTTTTTAGATTTACTGTGAATTTATGGGATTTTTTATTAAGTTAAAAGACCTATTTCTAAATCCCTTAACTGCGCAGACTGAGAACTGGCCTGACAGGCTGGTCCGGTCGACCGGACCGGTCGACCGGACGTGCACAGACGTGCACGCCTGTGTGCACTGGAGAACGGTCGACCGTGCCGGTCGACCGCTTCAGAGAGCTTTGCTCTCAGGAAATCTCGGTCGACCGGGCCGGTCGACCGACAGAGAGTTTACTCTCTCCTCCAGGTGCGCGGTCGACCGGGCCGGTCGACGGAGGCTGCAACGGTCGGATTTTGACCGTTGCCGGTCGACCGGACCGGTCGACCGGAAGCTCTGACAGAGCCCAACGGACAGATTTTTCTGGCCTCTATAAAAGGGGGTTTTGTCATTGTTTTGAGCCAAGATTTTTGGAGACCTTAGAGCCTGTTTTCTCATATTCATTTCAGAGGTTTTTCTCCACAAAAATAGTGAGCTAATACTTCCAATCAAAAGGGAAGATTTTATAAGAGTGTAAAAGTGATTTCTTGAGATTTTCACCAAAGATTCTTTCCTTGCTTTCTCACACAAAACACTTGAGCATCCATTGAGCTATTCATCCTATAGGTGTTGTAGTGAGAGTTTTTGTAGGTGATCAAGTGTTTAGATCACCAAGATTTCATCTTGTACTTGGAGGAGACGGGCAAGTGTGCTCGTGGTTGTTTAGGGTTCGGGTGCGAACTCTTGTAGCTTGAGGTGCGGCCTCGACGAGCCGGTGGGCTTGTGGTGTGTAAGGGACTTTGAGAGTCCGAGGGATTGTAGGTGTTGCGGCACCAAGGAGAGATCGGTTGGATCGTGCATATGGAAATCCTTCGTGTGTCGAAGGCGGGGATGTAGAGCAAGTGTGCTCGAACCTCGAAACAAACCCTTTGTGTTGCGAATTCTCACTCTTGCTCTCTTACTTCTTTTTGTCTCACTTATATCTTGCATTACTTTATAGTCTTTATCACTTATATGCATGATATACCTTTGTGCTCATAATTGCTATACTTGCTTGGGATTGTTATTAACACTAGTATTCAACCAAGAGAGCCAACGCGGCACCTCAACCCATTCAAGGGGAATCTAGAGGAGTTTGTCCAGAGCCTCGCAAGGGGAATTCGGCAACACTCTTGTGTTATGCATAAGTGTTGAATTAAAAGAAGTTTAATTTGGTCAACTTAGTTTTAATTCCGCATTATTTGTTCATAAAGTGACCATTAGATTAGCCATCACCTATTCACACCCCCTCTAGGTGATATTACAATGGTATCAGAGCTAGTGCTCTTGATATTGGGTCTAACAACCTAAGAGTTAAAGATCCTCTTTTAGGCTAATCACAATATTTTGTACACTCACAATGGACTTCATGTCACCACCCACCTTTGACACTCTTAACATCCAAATTTGGAAGGTTAAGATGTCTTTGTTCCTCAAAGGACTTGGCCTTAGTGTATATCTTGCCACAACTAATAAAGAATATTGCTTAAATGGTAAGAACATTGAGGCTAATGCAAAAGCCCTTCATGCTATTAAGTCAACCCTAAATGATGATTATTTATCTAGGGTTTCTAATGTTGAATCGGCTTTTGTAGCTTGGAACATCATCACCTCCCTTGGCGAAAAGGACCTATACTATGCGGGGAGCGATTCGGACGTTGGAAGCGACATCTCCAACGTATGCTATATGGTCCAAGGGGATAACCCCCTTGAGGTAAACACCGAATCCGATGATGAGGATGTAGACATGTCATATGATGAGCTTGCTACCTTTTGTCATCTTGTGCTTGAAAAATATGACATGATTAAAAAGAAAAATAAAAATTTGAAAAAGGAACTTGATTGCATGCATGTAGAACATGACTCTTTTAGAAGTAACATTGCATGTTTAGAAAAAGATAATAAAATTTTGAAAAAGAATTTTGATGCCATGCTTAATGATAAAGATTCTTTAGAAAATAAATGGGCATGCTTAGAAAAAGAAAATGAAGATTTGAAAAATGAGAATATTTCCTTAATGTCTAAATTGAATGTTTTATGTGAAGGAAATATGATTTTGAAAAATAAGATTGATTTGGTGGAAAAACAAAAGAAGATGTTTTTCAAGAAAATAAATCTTTGAAAAGAAAAATTTGTGAAAAAGAAAAAGATTTTGTTTCACAAAAGAAAAGAAAAGTGATTCTATATCTCATCATGCTTCTCATGCACACATTGTTAAAAATGAGATTAAAAATTTGAAAAATAAAATTGATAATTTGAGCTCTAATTTGAGCTCATGTGCATTCAATCATACTAGATTGGAATCCTTGTTTCAAAAGAAACAAGTTCCTCATACTCATGCACATTCACATCATGCACATGCTTATGATGCACATCATGCTCACACTCCCACTCATACGTATGCTAAGGTGTACATATGTACACATTGTGGCCGCAAAGGCCATTTAGCAAAATTTTGTTATGAAAGGTTAAATGTTCTTATTTTTGATAAAAATAAAAATGCTTGGGTTCCTTACAAGACTAACCACATAGGACCCAAGAAAATATGGGTACCAAAATCCCCACCTTGTGTATTTGATGTAGGTGAGGAATCTCTCAAAACGTGAGAGATTTGGTGCCTTGATGGTGGGTGCATTTGAACTAAAATGACACATACTTGGAGCACCGCTATCAAGAAATTTTGGTGGGTCAACCACCATGCTTGGAGTTTTGGAGTTGGTAACAATTTCTAAACTTCTATTTTATTTATGTACATGCTTTTTATTTTCATAATATCATTCATAGCATGTTCATGTTTTAAGATTTTTTTTGGTACTTCATGTGGCATTTGCATGCTTAAATGTAGAATGTGTCAAAACTTGCATTTATACATATATGAATAGTGAACTACAATTGACTCATACATATTTGAACTTCATGCTCATTTGTATCCACTATATGCATGTGTATAGGCTAGTTTTGATGATTCGGTCATTTATACTTGTTATGCCTATCTTTGATCTTACTTCATGTATACGTGTGTTTAATTCAAATCTAATAAATATACATGTATACCCTTGAGTCATTAGCCTTCATGCAATATATATTGGACTCTTTTCATATTTGGGATATGTATGCATATTGTTAGAATTGGATAAATCATACATATACCATGAAGATTAGTATTTTAAATAAATAATAAAAAAATGATTTTTCATGTTTTTTGATTTGTATTAAAGATTAAAACATGTGTAAAACAAAATGTGATTTATGATCTTTTTGAGCTTGAATGACTACTTTCATAAAAATGCTATTTACATGATCTTTTGAACACTCATCTTTATGATACAAAATATTTTGAGCTTTATGGACTATGAGTGCTTGAACTTTTGTGTATTTAGTATTATTCATGGAAAACATTTGACTTTGTATTTTTGAAGGATCTTTAACTAGTTTGTCAAAAATCCATTTAAACTAGTTATCTATTCTTCAAATTGATTCACATGATCCTATTTGTAATCATATGGATAAATTCTTTTGTATTTTCAAAATTTATTTGATGCTTCATGATTTGAATATTAGTTTAAATGTTAGCATTTGTCAACACTTGGATTTATACTTATACACATTATGGATCACAAATAAATCTATATATGATTGGGTTTGAATGCTTATTTGTGCCCATTAGGTGTGTTAGTATAGCCTAAGTTTTGATAATTATTACATTTTAAACTTGTATTCCGATTTTGGATTTATGCTATGATCATGTGCTTTCATTTCATGTATATGTTTGTCTTGCCAAAACATTAAGATATACATGGATACCTCTTGAGTCATTGGCCTTTCATGCAAATCTATATATGGACTCAATTGTGTTTTAAGGATATGTATGTATACTTAATGTCTTGTCAAAACATACATATATCTTGAAATATAATTTTTGTTTTTAATAAAAATTTTGTAATTTTTCAATAAAATTTTTTGTGATGGATTTCATGATTTCAAAATTTTAAGGAATATTGAGATTTGTTGCCATTTTCATGATGCCATGTTCCACATAACACTAGTACACTCACTTCTTTTTGATATGGACTTTATGGATTCTAGAGTGTTTTTTAGTGCCTTGTGTTTCATTGATATATCATGAAAATTTTTTGCTTTATTCCTTGATTGAAGGATTCCGTACTAGTTGTTAAACACCTTCATTTAACTAGTTCGAATTCTTCATGTGATCGATTATATGATATATACACTTAAGCTTAATTTTCAATTGGTATCATTAGATATTTTCAATTGGTATCAATTTGATTCATGTTGTATATACTCATATTTTGTTCTTTCATGTATGTATGCATCTACTTCAATTGATATTATCTTTTCATACATATATGTGATCTTTTGTGCTTGATTTACACACGTATATTATATACTATATGTTTGCTTATCAAGATTTTGTTTTTAAAAAAAAAATATTTGATATGAACTTGTGTTTTGTATTGCCTATATGCAAGGAGAGCTTAACATCTCTCTTACATATAGATTCATGTTGAGTGTATTGTGTATTGAGGAGCTTAACATCTCTTCTTTATATGGTACACGTGTGTAGGGGGAGCTTCACATCTCCTCTTATGCATTACATAATATGTGTTATGTGAGTTAGGGCTTGTCATCCCTTCTTCATGTAATGCATATGTGTAGGGAAGTTAACTTAGCGTCTTCCTCTTCATGAATGTATATCGCATATAAATCTTATTGATTGATTTGATTTTACCCTCCTTGATTTCCTTATTTTTGACAAAAAGGGGGAGAAAATGTGTTTGATGATTTGAACTTTGAACCCTTTGTTGATGATTGACAAAAAGGGGGAGAAGTATTTGAGTTATATGCATGATTTCCTTAAGGGGGAGAAAGATTTTGAGATTTTGAGTTTTTATACTTGTGCTTTTACTCATGCATAGCAATAATATAATAAGATAAAAGCTTGAGAAAAAGATTTGTGCATTCATTTGCATACATATTTATGTGCTTTAATGTCATATCTATTTATTTCTAGTGATGCATGAGTTAAGGGGGAGCTTCTTTGAAGCTTTACTTTAATCCATGCATATATAACTTCATGAGTTTTGTCATCATCAAAAAGGGGGAGATTGTTGGCCCAAAGGCCTATCACTCTAGTTTTGATGATGATCAACTCATGTAGTTATATTTGCTAATGATCTTGTTTAAATTAGTGACAGATTCTTTATCAAGATCTTAGTAGGTGTGGAGCTTCAACAAAGGATAAAATGTCAAGTTGGAAGCTAGCACCGGTTGATTCACGAGCCTATGCATCAAGAACACATCTAGAGATGAGCTCGGTGGATTGCATTTGGACCAAGTCAAGAAGATGAGAAGCCTTCAAGTGAAGACTTCAAGAAGATGAAGACTTGTGTCTAGGTATAAGATTTTGTTTTTGCTTAGATAAAATGTAAAGGATAAATAGTTGGTGGATTGCTCAAGTTATATCACACACACACTCTTGATAGAACTCTTGATAGGATTGCTTTCATAAAAGATTTCTATGTCTTAGAAAAGAATTTTTATTTTGGAAAAAGATTTTTTCTTTGTGACAAAATATCTACTTTGGTTTTTGGTATTTCTATTATACACATCTTTAACCAAAACCAAGTTTAGAGCTTAATGTTCAAAAACATAGATTTTCCTTATGATTGTGTAGTGGATCATATCCATACACACTATGCTTTAATAAGTTCAAAATATCTTGTTTTTGTATTTTGTGAAGTTATGGAAAAAACAAGTTTTAGAAAAACATGTTTTTTAGAAAAACAGTTTTTATTGTGATTAAAACTATTTTTTAGATTTACTGTGAATTTATGGGATTTTTATTATGTTAAAAGACCTATTTCTAAATCCCTTAACTGCGCAGACTGAGAACTGGCCTGACAGGCTGGTCCGGTCGACCGGACCGGTCGACCGGACGTGCACAGACGTGCACGCCTGTGTGCACTGGAGAACGGTCGACCGTGCCGGTCGACCGCTTCAGAGAGCTTTGCTCTCAGGAAATCTCGGTCGACCGGGCCGGTCGACCGACAGAGAGTTTACTCTCTCCTCCAGGTGCGCGGTCGACCGGGCCCGGTCGACCGGAGGCTGCAACGGTCGGATTTTTGACCGTTGCCGGTCGACCGGACCGGTCGACCGGAAGCTCTGACAGAGCCCAACGGACAGATTTTTCTGGCCTCTATAAAAGGGGGTTTTGTCATTGTTTTGAGCCAAGATTTTTGGAGACCTTAGAGCCTGTTTCCTCATATTCATTTCAGAGGTTTTTCTCCACAAAATAGTGAGCTAATACTTCCAATCAAAAGGGAAGATTTTATAAGAGTGTAAAAGTGATTTCTTGAGATTTTCACCAAAGATTCTTTCCTGCTTTCTCACACAAACACTTGAGCATCCATTGAGCTATTCATCCTATAGGTGTTGTAGTGAGAGTTTTTGTAGGTGATCAAGTGTTTAGATCACCAAGATTTCATCTTGTACTTTGAGGAGACGGGCAAGTGTGCTCGTGGTTGTTTAGGGTTCGGGTGCGAACTCTTGTAGCTTGAGGTGCGGCCTCGACGAGCCGGTGGGCTTGTGGTGTGTAAGGGACTTTGAGAGTCCGAGGGATTGTAGGTGTTGCGGCACCAAGGAGAGATCCGGTTGGATCGTGCATAGTGGAAATCCTTCGTGTGTCGAAGGCGGGGATGTAGAGCAAGTGTGCTCGAACCTCGAAACAAACCCTTTGTGTTTGCGATTTCTCACTCTTGCTCTCTTACTTCTTTTTGTCTCACTTATATCTTGCATTACTTTATAGTCTTTATCTCTTATATGCATGATATACCTTTGTGCTCATAATTGCTATACTTGCTTGGGATTGTTATTAATACTAGTATTCAACCAAGAGAGCCAACGCGGCACCTCAACCCATTCAAGGGGAATCTAGAGGAGTTTGTCCAGAGCCTCGCAAGGGGAATTCGGCAACACTCTTGTGTTATGCATAAGTGTTGAATTAAAAGAAGTTTAATTTGGTCAACTTAGTTTTAATTCCGCATTATTTGTTCATAAAGTGACCATTAGATTAGCCATCACCTATTCACCCCCCCTCTAGGTGATATTACAATTGGTATCAGAGCTAGTGCTCTTGATATTGGGTCTAACAACCTAAGAGTTAAAGATCCTCTTTTAGGCTAATCACAATATTTTGTACACTCACAATGGACTTCATGTCACCACCCACCTTTGACACTCTTAACATCCAAATTTGGAAGGTTAAGATGTCTTTGTTCCTCAAAGGACTTGGCCTTAGTGTATATCTTGCCACAACTAATAAAGAATATTGCTTAAATGGTAAGAACATTGAGGCTAATGCAAAAGCCCTTCATGCTATTAAGTCAACCCTAAATGATGATTATTTATCTAGGGTTTCTAATGTTGAATCGGCTTTTGTAGCTTGGAACATCATCACCTCCCTTGGCGAAAAGGACCTATACTATGCGGGGAGCGATTCGGACGTTGGAAGCGACATCTCCAACGTATGCTATATGGTCCAAGGGGATAACCCCCTTGAGGTAAACACCGAATCCGATGATGAGGATGTAGACATGTCATATGATGAGCTTGCTACCTTTTGTCATCTTGTGCTTGAAAAATATGACATGATTAAAAAGAAAAATAAAATTTGAAAAAGGAACTTGATTGCATGCATGTAGAACATGACTCTTTTAGAAGTAACATTGCATGTTTAGAAAAAGATAATAAAATTTTGAAAAAGAATTTTGATGCCATGCTTAATGATAAAGATTCTTTAGAAAATAAATGGGCATGCTTAGAAAAAGAAAATGAAGATTTGAAAAATGAGAATATTTCCTTAATGTCTAAATTGAATGTTTTATGTGAAGGAAATATGATTTTGAAAAATAAGATTGATTTGGTGGAAAAACAAAAGGAAGATGTTTTTCAAGAAAATAAATCTTTGAAAAGAAAAATTTGTGAAAAGAAAAAGATTTTGTTTCACAAAAGAAAAAGAAAAGTGATTCTATATCTCATCATGCTTCTCATGCACACATTGTTAAAAATGAGATTAAAAATTTAAAAAATAAATTGATAATTTGAGCTCTAATTTGAGCTCATGTGCATTCAATCATACTAGATTGGAATCCTTGTTTCAAAAGAAACAAGTTCCTCATACTCATGCACATTCACATCATGCACATGCTTATGATGCACATCATGCTCACACTCCCACTCATACGTATGCTAAGGTGTACATATGTACACATTGTGGCCGCAAAGGCCATTTAGCAAAATTTTTTTTATGAAAGGTTAAATGTTCTTATTTTTGATAAAAATAAAATGCTTGGGTTCCTTACAAGACTAACCACATAGGACCCAAGAAAATATGGGTACCAAAATCCCCACCTTGTGTATTTGATGTAGGTGAGGAATCTCTCAAAACGTGAGAGATTTGGTGCCTTGATGGTGGGTGCATTTGAACTAAAATGACACATACTTGGAGCACCGCTATCAAGAAATTTTGGTGGGTCAACCACCATGCTTGGAGTTTTGGAGTTGGTAACAATTTCTAAACTTCTATTTTATTTATGTACATGCTTTTTATTTTCATAATATCATTCATAGCATGTTCATGTTTTAAGATTTTTTTTTGGTACTTCATGTGGCATTTGCATGCTTAAATGTAGAATGTGTCAAAACTTGCATTTATACATATATGAATAGTGAACTACAATTGACTCATACATATTTGAACTTCATGCTCATTTGTATCCACTATATGCATGTGTATAGGCTAGTTTTGATGATTCGGTCATTTATACTTGTTATGCCTATCTTTGATCTTACTTCATGTATACGTGTGTTTAATTCAAATCTAATAAATATACATGTATACCCTTGAGTCATTAGCCTTCATGCAATATATATTGGACTCTTTTCATATTTGGGATATGTATGCATATTGTTAGAATTGGATAAATCATACATATACCATGAAGATTAGTATTTTAAATAAATAATAAAAAAATGATTTTTCATGTTTTTTGATTTGTATTAAAGATTAAAACATGTGTAAAACAAAATGTGATTTATGATCTTTTTGAGCTTGAATGACTACTTTCATAAAATGCTATTTACATGATCTTTTGAACACTCATCTTTATGATACAAAATATTTTTGAGCTTTATGGACTATGAGTGCTTGAACTTTTGTGTATTTAGTATTATTCATGGAAAACATTTGACTTTGTATTTTTGAAGGATCTTTAACTAGTTTGTCAAAAATCATTTAAACTAGTTATCTATTCTTCAAATTGATTCACATGATCCTATTTGTAATCATATGGATAAATTCTTTTGTATTTTCAAAATTTATTTGATGCTTCATGATTTGAATATTAGTTTAAATGTTAGCATTTGTCAACACTTGGATTTATACTTATACACATTATGGATCACAAATAAATCTATATATGATTGGGTTTGAATGCTTATTTGTGCCCATTAGGTGTGTTAGTATAGCCTAAGTTTTGATAATTATTACATTTTAAACTTGTATTCCGATTTTGGATTTATGCTATGATCATGTGCTTTCATTTCATGTATATGTTTGTCTTGCCAAACATTAAGTTATACATGGATACCTCTTGAGTCATTTGCCTTTCATGCAAATCTATATATGGACTCAATTGTGTTTTAAGGATATGTATGTATACTTAATGTCTTGTCAAAACATACATATATCTTGAAATATAAATTTTTGTTTTTAATAAAATTTTGTAATTTTTCAATAAAATTTTTTGTGATGGATTTCATGATTTCAAAATTTTAAGGAATATTGAGATTTGTTGCCATTTTCATGATGCCATGTTCCACATAACACTAGTACACTCACTTCTTTTTGATATGGACTTTATGGATTCTAGAGTGTTTTTTAGTGCCTTGTGTTTCATTGATATATCATGAAAAAATTTTGCTTTATTCCTTGATTGAAGGATTCCGTACTAGTTGTTAAACACCTTCATTTAACTAGTTCGAATTCTTCATGTGATCGATTATATGATATATACACTTAAACTTAATTTTCAATTGGTATCATTAGATATTTTCAATTGGTATCAATTTGATTCATGTTGTTATACTCATATTTTGTTCTTTCATGTATGTATGCATCTACTTCAATTGATATTATCTTTTCATACATATATGTGATCTTTTGTGCTTGATTTACACACGTATATTATATACTATATGTTTGCTTATCAAGATTTTGGTTTTAAAAAAAAAATATTTGATATGAACTTGTGTTTTGTATTGCCTATATGCAAGGAGAGCTTAACATCTCTCTTACATATAGATTCATGTTGAGTGTATTGTGTATTGAGGAGCTTAACATCTCTTCTTTATATGGTACACGTGTGTAGGGGGAGCTTCACATCTCCTCTTATGCATTACATAATATGTGTTATGTGAGTTAGGGCTTGTCATCCCTTCTTCATGTAATGCATATGTGTAGGGAAGTTAACTTAGCGTCTTCCTCTTCATGAATGTATATCGCATATAAATCTTATTGATTGATTTGATTTTACCCTCCTTGATTTCCTTATTTTTGACAAAAAGGGGGAGAAAATGTGTTTGATGATTTGAACTTTGAACCCTTTGTTGATGATTGACAAAAGGGGGAGAAGTATTTGAGTTATATGCATGATTTCCTTAAGGGGAGAAAGATTTTGAGATTTTGAGTTTTATACTTGTGCTTTTACTCATGCATAGCAATAATAAATAAGATAAAAGCTTGAGAAAAAGATTTGTGCATTCATTTGCATACATATTTATGTGCTTTAATGTCATATCTATTTATTTCTAGTGATGCATGAGTTAAGGGGGAGCTTCTTTGAAGCTTTACTTTAATCCATGCATATATAACTTCATGAGTTTTGTCATCATCAAAAAGGGGGAGATTGTTGGCCCAAAGGCCTATCACTCTAGTTTTGATGATGATCAACTCATGTAGTTAATTGCTAATGATCTTGTTTAAATTAGTGACAGATTCTTTATCAAGATCTTAGTAGGTGTGGAGCTTCAACAAAGGATAAAATGTCAGTTGGAAGCTAGCACCGGTTGATTCACGAGCCTATGCATCAAGAACACATCTAGAGATGAGCTCGGTGGATTGCATTTGGACCAAGTCAAGAAGATGAGAAGCCTTCAAGTGAAGACTTCAAGAAGATGAAGACTTGTGTCTAGGTATAAGATTTTGTTTTGCTTAGATAAAATGTAAAGGATAAATAGTTGGTGGATTGCTCAAGTTATATCACACACACACTCTTGATAGAACTCTTGATAGGATTGCTTTCATAAAAGATTTCTATGTCTTAGAAAAGAATTTTTATTTTGGAAAAAGATTTTTTCTTTGTGACAAAATATCTACTTTGGTTTTTGGTATTTCTATTATACACATCTTTAACCAAAACCAAGTTTAGAGCTTAATGTTCAAAAACATAGATATTTCCTTATGATTGTGTAGTGGATCATATCCATACACACTATGCTTTAATAAGTTCAAAATATCTTGTTTTTGTATTTTGTGAAGTTATGGAAAAACAAGTTTTAGAAAAACATGTTTTTTAGAAAAACAGTTTTTATTGTGATTAAAACTATTTTTTAGATTTACTGTGAATTTATGGGATTTTTATTAAGTTAAAAGACCTATTTCTAAATCCCTTAACTGCGCAGACTGAGAACTGGCCTGACAGGCTGGTCCGGTCGACCGGACCGGTCGACCGGACGTGCACAGACGTGCACGCCTGTGTGCACTGGAAAACGGTCGACCGTGCCGGTCGACCGCTTCAGAGAGCTTTGCTCTCAGGAAATCTCGGTCGACCGGGCCGGTCGACCGACAGAGAGTTTACTCTCTCCTCCAGGTGCGCGGTCGACCGGAGGCTGCAACGGTCGGATTTTTGACCGTTGCCGGTCGACCGGACCGGTCGACCGGAAGCTCTGACAGAGCCCAACGGACAGATTTTTCTGGCCTCTATAAAAGGGGGTTTTGTCATTGTTTTGAGCCAAGATTTTTGGAGACCTTAGAGCCTGTTTTCTCATATTCATTTCAGAGGTTTTTCTCCACAAAAATAGTGAGCTAATACTTCCAATCAAAGGGAAGATTTTATAAGAGTGTAAAAGTGATTTCTTGAGATTTTCACCAAAGATTCTTTCTTGCTTTCTCACACAAACACTTGAGCATCCATGAGCTATTCATCCTATAGGTGTTGTAGTGAGAGTTTTTGTAGGTGATCAAGTGTTTAGATCACCAAGATTTCATCTTGTACTTTGAAGAGACGGGCAAGTGTGCTCGTGGTTGTTTAGGGTTCGGGTGTGAACTCTTGTAGCTTGAGGTGCGGCCTCGACGAGCCGGTGGGCTTGTGGTGTGTAAGGGACTTTGAGAGTCCGAGGGATTGTAGGTGTTGCGGCACCAAGGAGAGATCCGGTTGATCGTGCATAGTGGAAATCCTTCGTGTGTCGAAGGCGGGGATGTAGAGCAAGTGTGCTCGAACCTCGAAACAAACCCTTTGTGTTTGCGATTGCTCACTCTTGCTCTCTTACTTCTTTTTGTCTCACTTATATCTTGCATTACTTTATAGTCTTTATCTCTTATATGCATGATATACCTTTGTGCTCATAATTGCTATACTTGCTTGGGATTGTTATTAACACTAGTATTCAACCAAGAGAGCCAACGCGGCACCTCAACCCATTCAAGGGGAATCTAGAGGAGTTTGTCCAGAGCCTCGCAAGGGGAATTCGGCAACACTCTTGTGTTATACATAAGTGTTGAATTAAAAAAAGTTTAATTTGGTCAACTTAGTTTTAATTCCGCATTATTTGTTTCATAAGTGACCATTAGATTAGCCATCACCTATTCACCCCCCTCTAGGTGATATTACACCCGGTCGACCGTGTCTGTGCCTAACAGACGTGCACGTCTGTGCACGTCGGTCGACCGCAACGGTCGACCGGCCCTTGGTGCGGTCGACCGTTGTGGTCGACCGACCAGCCTGTCAGCACAAAACAAGGTCAGAAAATTTTGGAAAAATATTTTATAAAAACCTTTTATCATTTCTGAAAATTCCATAAAACTTGTTTTATCATTTTATGTTGAAACATAACCATGTGATAAAAATTTCAAGACAATATATCAACATATCAATTCATTTTTGAGTCTTGCAAATTTTATCAAAACAAAACCTTGTATTTTGTCAAACTTGATTTTTCCAAAACATGAATAGGGATATCAAAATAAGTTTGTTTACCAGTTAAAGCATGTATGTATAAATAGAAGACATCTACTATACATATAACATATGTAAACTTGTTTGATCAACTATTCATAAAAACCAAATATCAAATCATAAAACGTGTGTGTTTGTGCACTTGAGCATATCAATTAAACTAAGCTTTACAAATATGGATCTAAAACTCTATCTAAACTAGGATACCTAAGTCTTCTTGTCGATCTTCCATCTTCAAGTAGACTCGATCCCAAACGCGTGATCCTCCAAGTGCAAAGGTATGATCTTTAAGCTTTGGCACCGGAATCAACATGGAAAGCTTCTAAACTCCTTGTTGAAGCTAATCACCAACTAATATCCTGTTAATGATCTGAAACTTAGAAACACAAGAATATTAGTAAACATAACTACATGAGTTGATCATCATCAAAACTAGAGTGGAAGGCCATTTGGGCCAACAATCTCCCCCTTTTTGATGATGACAAAACTCATGGAGTTATATATGCATGGATTAAAGTTAAGCTTCAAAGAAGCTCCCCCTTAACTCATGCATAGGGATAAACAATAATATATGCAATGAATATTAAACATGAAACATGCATATGCATAAACAATAAATGGTTCTAGATATCAAATGGAATATTCAAAACAAAATAAGCTCTAGATACCAATTACAAAGCAAACTCTATATATCAATTAAACTTAATATTCTTGAGATTAAAACTCTATATATCAATTAAACTTAATATTCTTGAGATTAAAACATAAATATGCATATAAAACATAAGCATGCATATAAAAAATATGTACCAATCATGCATAGAAGTAATTTGAGTTTTATATATGCATGTTTAAACTCTCAAATAATTCTCCCCTTTTTTGTCAATCATCAACAAAGGGGTAAACAACCAAAACCATAGATAAAATGAGGGTAAAAATCTTTCTCCCCCTTTTTGTCAATCAAAACGATGCAAACAATGTTCTCCCCCTTTTTGTCTAAAACAAAAAACAAAGTCAATAAGGGGTGACTACGAACATGATATCAATTAGAAAATATGTCAATGAAGCATCTTGATACCAATAAACAAGGATCAATATATGTTATATGCTATATACATTCATGAAGAGGAAGACGCTAAGTTAGCTTCCCTACACATATGCATTACATGAAGAGGGATGACAAGCCCCAATTCACATAACACATATTATGTAATGCATAAGAGGAGATGTGACGCTCCCCCTACACACGTATATCATATAAAGAAGAGTTGTCAAGCTCCTCAATTTATAATATACTCAACATGAATCTATATGTAAGAGAGATGTTAAGCTCTCCTTGCATATAGGAAATACAAATTAAAACTTTGAATATTTTTCTTTAAACAACATTTGAGATACCAATTGTAATTAAACATAACAAATTACCAATTGTAAAACAACATAACAAATTTTGAATGTCTAAACACAAATTTTGATACCAGTGTAATAATATATTTCATTTTGAAAAACATATGATACCAAATTCGAAATGTCAATCATAAAATATGGGAGTACAAATACCAATTGAAAGACAAAATATGAAATACTCATTTTCTCCCCCTTTATGAAATACCAAAGGAAACATTGAATTTTTTATTTTAACAAGTTAAACATAAACAACTATTTGTGCTCTAAGATATAGGAATATAGTAGGCACAAATAAAACAAGTATATGTGTATGAAATGGAATGAGTATCAATCACCAATAGATGATACCAAATGAAAAACATACATACACAATAAACATATGAGTATACAAAAGGTCAAAATGATACCAATTGAAAGAGTTCAATGATACCAATTGACATAATAATAAGCTCAAGTGCATACATCATATTATCTACCACCCAATCATAATTCAAGTTTTAAAGATTTTCAATTAGGGCATACATGAACATGATCTCCCATCCTACCGCCCTTTGAAGGTAGGGGTTTTCAGAAATAGATTTGAAAATTAGGTTTAGTTTGAAAATCACTACCAAATGAAGAATACGAACTAGTTAAAATGGAAAAACTTATTAACTAGTATGAAATCCTTCAAGCAAGGAATAAAGCAAAATTATTTTCCATAAACATGAAATCCACATCATATCAAACACTCAAGTTCTGTGAGTGTACAGATAAAATATGAAGATCATAAATATGAAAATTAGGCAATAAACTCAATTATTCTTTAAAACACGAAAATCATCAAAACTATCTAATCTTCAAGGCATATGTATGTCTAATACAAACTAAAGTATACATACATATCCAAAACATAACGAGTCCACAAAATATATGCATGAAGGCACGTGGCTCAAGAGGATACTCATGTATAGTCAATAGTTTGGGTAAGATAGACATATACATGAAGTTAAATATTGACACATAAACATGAAAATATGTAAGGCTAAATTTTCATCAAAGCAATTTTCATTTCAAGGTATATGTATGATTTGTCAACACAAGAAGTATACATACATATCCCTTAAACACAGTTTGAGTCCATAATATAGATTTGTATGAAAGGCAAATGACTCAAGGGGTATACATGTATATCTTAAAGTTTGGCAATACAAACATATACATGAAGTGAAATACACAATCATAAAGCAAATTCAAAAATGGAATACAAGTTTGAAATGTATGAATCATCAAAACTAGACTATACTAGCACATCTATGGGTTCAAATAAGCGTTCAAGCTCATACATATATAGATTTATTTGTGACCCACTATATGTACAAGTATAATTCCTAGTCTTAATGAAAACTAACATCTAAGCAAGTAAACCTTAACATAAAGCATCAAAACACAATATAAAAATCATCATGATAAAACTAAAACATGATTACTATGTAAATTCATATGTATTAGATTCATGATGTACATTATAGCTTAAACAAAAGTGAGAACACTAAATATGGGTTCATATAAGCATATGTGTCTCAAATACTATACATGTATGTCAAGGATCTAATAAACATGGAATGAACATACTAATCCATAGACATCAAAAATATGCTATAAACAAATGAATATGAAAGCATGGGAGTTTAGGAATCGTTACCAAAACCTCAAGGCAACTCTCCTTGTCTCCAAAACTTGGTGGTCCTCTCCACCATCTCTTCCCTTGAAAGTGATGCATCCAATAGATTTTCTTTAAGTCCGGAACGCATCCACTCCAAGGTGTCATCACTCTCACGTCATGTGAGAGCCCACACCTACATCAAAATAGGAGGGGTGGTCTTTGGTACCCATCTCTTATTGGGTCCATGGGGGTTAGTACCTTCTCTAACCCAAACAAACTTCTTTGCTAAATTAGAGTATGTAATCTATCATAACAAAATTAGCAAGGTGGCCCTTACGTCCACAATGTGTACATGAGTACACATGAGCATACATGTGTTGATGGTGTCCGTGAGGAGCATGTGTATGCCGTGTATGGTGTGCATGCATAGATGATGGAACTTGTTTCTTTCGAACCAAGGATTCCAAGCGTGTATGATTCTTAGCACATTGGCTCATAGTGGAGCCCAAATAATCTACTCTCTTCTTTAGCATACAAATATCATCATTAATTCTAGAAGAAGAGGTACATGCATTAGGTAGACTAGATGAAGAGGCTACACTAGCATGGCAAACATGTGAATCAATTTTAATTTTCAAAGATTCATTTTTCTTTAAACAAACATCTAAATCATTTGAAATAGAAATAATTTATTTTTCAAATCAACATTCTCTTTTAAAACAAAATCAATTTTTGAAGACAAGTTTTCATTTTTCTTCAAAAGAACATGGCAATCATTTTTATTTTTCAAAAGTTATTTTCTTTAAGTGCAAGATCAAGTTGAGATTTTAATGAATCCCTTTCATTAGCAATCTCCTCTTTCTCTTGCAAAACAACATCAAGTCTAGATTGTAAACACTTATTTTCTTTTTCAATTCCTAGACTTTTCTTTTTCAAAATCTTATATTTTTCTATAAGTTTTTCACAAACAATGAAAGTTCTTCATTTAAGGCATGGGATCAACATAATCATTTGAAGAACTAGCACAATCATTACTATCTAGTTGAGATTCCGAATGTACCTCAAGGGAGTCATTCCCTTGGACCATGAAGCATTGTGGATCGGATTCTCCGCTAGATTCCTCTTCTTGGATTGGCAATTGAAGCTTGGAGGTGGTGGTTGTTGTCAATTTGTTCCACACTGCAAAGGCGGAATCAAAGTTAGAAACACATAATAGATAATCTTTAGGAAGAGTGCTTCTAATGGCCTCTAGGGCTTGTGCATTGGCCCCTATATGATTACCATCACCAAGATAACATCTCTTGGTGGCGGCAAGGAAGACATGCAAACCTAGGGTCTTTAGGTACATGGACATTCTATACTTCCAAACATCAATGTTGGAAGGGTCAAAACTAGGAGGGGTCATGAAGTCCATGGTATAAACTATATATGAATGTGCAAACAACAATGCAAATGAGATTAGCAAGCAAATGGATCACTCCTAGGATTGTTAAGCCTAAGTATCAGGAGCACTAGCTCTGATACCAATTGAAAACACCTAGAGGGGGGTGAATAGGTGTAAGTGCTAATCTAAGAAACTTAATGCAAACTAAGTGCGCTAAATGCGGAAGCTAATGTAAATTATGCACAAACTAATACAATACAACAAGTGTAGCCGAATTCCCTTGCGAGGCTCTGGACTAACTCCCCTTGATTCCCCTTGAAATGGGTTGAGGTGCTATGTGAAGCTCTTGTTGGATGAGTATAAGTTAGGCACACACACAAGCAATCCAAGCAATATGAAATACACACAATCAAGCCAAGCATATAATAGATATGACAATAAGAAATGCAAGGCACAACACAAGCAATATATGATATGAATGAATCAATGCTCAACACAAGAAAGTATGATATGATGATGAGTATGATGCTTTGCACAATTATAAGAGAGAGAGTTAGAGAGACAATGGATCAAAACGCAAACACCAAGATTGTGTTTCGAGGTTCGAGCACCTTGCTCTACATCCCCGCCTACACCACCGTGTAGGATTTCCACTATCTCAACTCCCACCGAGGGAACCTCTACCAAAGAGGATTTCTTACAACTCTAGGAGTACCAAACTCCTCTCTCAAACAACCACCTCACAACCGAGGGGTAAGGCCCGTAGCCAATACAACAACCAATCCACACACCTCTACCGAAGAGGCTCACAACCAAACTCTACCTCTACCTAAGAGGGATCCACAACACAATCACCCGATCACCTCTACCGAAGAGGGATTCACAAATATAAGGGTGTTTTACAACAATGAGGTTACAACAACACCTCAAACACTTCTCTTTCTTTTTCTCTTATCTTTTTCCACAAAAACAAGATCCTAATAGTTTAGGATAGAAGATAGCTCAAGTGTGGAAACAAGTGTTTTGGAAACAAGCAACAAAGAAAAATCTTTGGGAAAATACTTGCAATATGATAGAATTGAAGATCTAAGCAAAAATCCCAAAAACCTATTTTTCTTTGATTTTCCAAAAACCCTAAAACAATAAAGATGAGAAGTTTTTGCACTTAAAACTCTTTTGAAAACTCTTTTAAACACTTCAGAAAACTGAAAATTTTTCTCTTGAAAAACTTGGCCAAAATCCCCAAAGAGATGGGGTTTATATAGCCCCTATACAAAACTAGCCGCTAGGCTGAGCTGGCAGTCTGACAGACTGCCGGCCGACGGGTCCGGTCGACCGCCAACGGTCAGAATTGTGACCGTTGGGCAGCTGCGGTCGACCGGCCCGGTCGACCGAGAAAACCGAGAGCAGAGCTCTCAACTCGGTCGACCGTCCCGGTCGACCGTGTCTGTGCCTAACAGACGTGCACGTCTGTGCACGTCGGTCGACCGCAACGGTCGACCGGCCCTTGGTGCGGTCGACCGTTGTGGTCGACCGACCAGCCTGTCAGCACAAAATAAGGTCAGAAAATTTTGGAAAAATATTTTATAAAAACCTTTTATCATTTCTGAAAATTCCATAAAACTTATTTTATCATTTTTATGTTGAAACATAACCATGTGATAAAAATTTCAGACAATATATCAACATATCAATTCATTTTTGAGTCTTGCAAATTTTATCAAAAACAAAACCTTGTATTTTGTCAAACTTGATTTTTCCAAAACATGAATAAGGATATCAAAATAAGTTTGTTTACCAAGTTAAAGCATGTATGTATAAATAGAAGACATCTACTATACATATAACATATGTAAACTTGTTTTGATCAACTATTCATAAAAAACCAAATATCAAATCATAAAACGTGTGTGTTTTGTGCACTTGAGCATATCAACTAAACTAAGCTTTACAAATATGGATCTAAAACTCTATCTAAACTAGGATACCTAAGTCTTCTTGTCGATCTTCCATCTCAAGTAGACTCGATCCCAAACGCGTGATCCTCCAAGTGCAAAGGTATGATCTTTAAGCTTTGGCACCGGAATCAACATGGAAAGCTTCTAAACTCCTTGTTGAAGCTAATCACCAACTAATATCCTGTTAATGATCTGAAACTTAGAAACACAAGATATTAGTAAACATAACTACATGAGTTGATCATCATCAAAACTAGAGTGGAAGGCCATTTGGGCCAACAGTTAACACCTTTCCTAACCCAAACAAGTTTTATTTGTAAAATTTAAAATATTTATTCTATCATAATAAAATCTTATAATGTGGCACGTACGTCCACAATGTGTACAAGTGTACACATGAGCATACATACAATCATGTGTGTGAGCATGATGAGCATGTGTATGCCATGGTTTGTCTGCATGGATATGTGGAGTATGTTTCTTTCAAAATATAGATTCCAATCATGTGTGGTTCATGGCACATTGGCTCAAAGTGGAGCCCAAACAGTCCACACTCTTCTTCAAAGTACAAATATCATTCTCAATGATTGAAAAGAAGTGGAGCATCCAACATGTTATTACTAGTAGATGGAGCACTAGAAATATGACAAACATGAGAAGAATAATCATTTTTCAAAAATTTATTTCATTTGAAACAAGTCCATTCTTTTGAAATCAAAGCTATTTTATTTTTCAAAGAATTGTTCTCTTTTAAAACACAATCAACTTTTAAAGACAAAACCTCATTATTCTTCAAAATAACATCACAATCATTTTTATTCTTTAAAATTTGTTTTCATTTAGGCAAGGTCAAGGATTTCAATGAGTCCTTTTCACTTAAAATCTCAACCCTCTCTTGCAAACTATTTCAGTTTAGAAAATAAGTTTTTATTCTCTTCTTTAATTCTAAACTTTTCTTTTTTAAAAGTTTATATTTGGAAAGTATGTTCTCTCAAACTATAAATAGTTCTTCATTTAAGGCATGTGCATCCATATAATCATCACAAGAAGAACTAGCACTATTATCTAGTTGAGTATTCGAATGTACCTCAAGGGAGTCATTCCCTTGGACCATGAGCAAGCTTGATCGGACTCTTCTCTACTAGATTCTTTCTCCACATTGATTATCGTTTGTAGCTCGGAGAGGTCAATGTATTCCATACTGCAAACGCAGAATCACAATGAGAAATCATAGAAAGATAATCTTTACTAAGTGTGTTTCTAAGTGCCACTAGGGCTTGCGCATTGGCCTCTATATGCTTGTTATTGCCAAGATAAGATTTTTTGGTAGCGGCAAGATAAACATGCAATCCTAGGGTTTGAAGGTATACACTCATCCTATACTTCCATATATCAATGTTGGTAATATCATACATGGGAGGGCCATGAAATCAAATGTATAAACAATATGTGTGCAAATTCATACTAGATTAGAATCTAAGATCTCACTCCTAGGTGATTAAACATAATATCAGGAGCGTAGGTTCTGATTACCAATTGAAAATATACCTAGAGGGGGTGAATAGGTGTACCAGCTAATTTAGGACAAATGATGCGGAATAAAACTTAATTGCAACACACTATGTGTAACCAAAGAGTGTAGCTGAATTTTCGGTGATGGACTCTGGACTATCTCTAATAGATTTTTCTAAATAAGAGTTGAGGTACTATATGAAGCTCTCTTGGTTCAACACAAGTATGGGCACACAAACAATACCAAGCATGTATGAGATGTGAAAAAATATAAAGCAATGCAAGATATAAGAGAGATAGAGTTAGAGATAGTGGATCAAACGCAAACACCAAGATATATTTCGAGATTCGAGCCATTGCTCTACGTCCTCGCCTTCACACAGAAAGATTTTCACTACGTCCACACAGGACCTCCACGAGAAATTTGCAATTATAAACTTGGAGTATACAACTCCGTTCTCCAACACAGCCACCTCTATACAAGAGGCAAGGCACAAAACAAAACTCAATCACCACTACACAAGAGGGATGGACACAAAGTAAAACAAATAAGATATTACAACACTTGGTGATCACAGTAGACTACAAACAATTTTGCTCATAAAAATAAGATCATATAGATAGGATTAGATATGATAGCCCAAGTGTGAGAAAACAAGGTGTTTGAAATCAAAATCACAAAGAAAAATACTTGAGAAAAATACTAGATAAATTAGAAATGAAGATAAAACAAATTTCCTAAAGACTCTATTTTTCTTTGATTTTTTCAACCCTTGAAAATAAAATAAAAGATAGAGATTTGAAGCACCAAAAGTTTTGAAACTTTTTAGAAAATGGGCACTAGAAACTTTTTCTCTTGAACCCAAAACTTTGATTTCAATAGAATAGTTGTGATTTTAATCAATCATAATGACCCTTTATATAGGGTTTAGAAGAGCAAACTTAGAATAGTTTTACCAAGTTTAAAAGGAATAAATTGACTCTTAAAATTCAACGAAACACGTTTTAAAAACATGTTAAGAATCAGCCTCCAGAAAATTAGCCGTACTGCCATCTGGCAGACTGACGTTCAACTTTGAGCATAGTTTTTAGGCCTAAAACTTCAGAATTTGAAAACAAGTATAAATGAATAATTTGTAAATCTTTTAGTCTGTTTGTAATGCAACTTAACTCAACTCAATATAATTTCAGAGTAGAATGTTATCAATAAAAATACTGAATGGTGTCAAATCAAAAATTATAAACTGTTTTCAGAAAGGGTTTTCAAAAAAAAAGGTTTGAAAATAGTTTAGCATAATTGAAAACTCTTCCAAAATGAAGAATACGAACTAGTTATATGAAAAATTTGAAAACTAGTACGAAATCCTTCAAGAAAGCAATAAAACAAAAATATATTCCATAAAAAACATGAAAATCCACTAACCAATGTCACTCAAAATCTATATAGCATATATAATACTCATGAAAATAAAATCATGAGAGAAAAATCAAATAATATGAGTGTACAAGTTTTGTGAAAGACATAGTTAGGAAATCGGCAATAAGCTCAATATAAAATTCCTTAAAAAATATGAAAATCATCAAACTAGAATACTTCAAGGTATATGTATGTCATGTACAAACTAAAGTATACATATATATCCAAATATAAACGAGTCCACAAAAGTATATGCATGAAGGCAAGTGGCTCAAGGATGTATATGTATAGCTAATAGTTTAGACAAATAACATATACATGAAGCATATAAACATGAAAAACATGTACAATATGGGAATACAAATCAAATGCATGAATCATCAAAACTAGGCTATACTAGTATATCTAATGAGTACAAATGAGCGTTCAAGCACAAACATGTAATAATCTATTTGTGGCTCATTAGTTGTACAAGTATATACCAAGTTTTAATGAAAACTAACATCTAAACATGTAATCAAAACATGAAGCATAGAAATCAAACAAAACAACTCATAAACATACATATGATCATTATGTACATGCACATGCATAGATCTAGGACGTACACATTAGTTAAAACAAATGTGAGAACATAAAGATATAAATTCATATTAAACATGGGTGACTCAAATGACTAAACATGTATATCACTAATCTAAATATCATGGCATATAACATACTAATCATGAAACATCAAAACACACTAAAAATCAATGACATGAAAAGCATGTAAACATAAATGAGGATGTGAGAGACCGTTACCAAAACCGATGAGGGTACATCTCCTTATCTCCAAACCGAGGTGGTCTCCCACCAAACTTCCCTTAAAAGTGATGCATCCAAATTATCCTCTTTAAGCTCGGAACGCATCCACTTCAAGGCACCATTACACTCACGTCATGTGAGAGCCCACACCTACATCAAATACAATAGGGGTGGTCTTTGGTACCCACACTCTTTGTGTCCATGGGAGTTAGCTCCTTTCCTAACCCAACAAATTTAGGTTCTAAATTTACATAATGTATTTTATCATAGCAAAATTTAGCAAGGGGCCTTACGTCCACAATGTGTACATGTGTACACATGAGCATACATCGTGTTATAAGTGTGTATGTGAGGAGCATGTGTATGCCGTGGTTTGTGTGCATGCATAAGAGGAACTTGTTCTTTCGAAACATAGATTCAAAATGTGTGTAATTCAAGGTACAATGGCTCAAAGTGGAGCCAAAACAATCAACACTCTTCTTAAGCCATAGATATATCATTTTCAATTAAGAAGAAGAAGAGGTGCATGCAATAGGTGAGCTAGATGGTGAAGTTACAGAGCATGGTAAACATGTGAGTGTATATCATTTTTCAAAGAAACATTTTCATTAGACATGAAATCCAATTCCTTTGAAGTAGAAACAAATTTCATTTTTAAAGATTCATTTTTTTTACAACAAAATCAACTTTTGAAGATAAAGCCTCATTTTTCTTTAAAACATTTTCACAATCATTTTTGGTTTTTAAAATTTTATTTTTATTAAGGGCAAGTTCAAGTTGGGATTTTAAGTGAGTCAAGTTCACTTGAATCTCATCCCTCTCTTGCAAAACAATCTCAAGTCTAGAAGATAAATTTTATTTTCTTCTTTTAACCAAAGCTATCCTTTTCAAAAGTTTATATTTTGAGATCAAATTTTCACAATTTTTTGGCAAGTTCATCATTCAAGGCTTGTGCATCCATACACTCATTGCAATATGAACTAGTACTAGCATCTAGTTGAGTATCCGATTGTACCTCAAGGGAGTCAT